>CAUYQV010181425.1:0-14703 GCA_963574575.1 Galagoides demidoff
CAAATGTGATACTTTAGAGTAGGCATCCTCAAACTGTGGCCCACCGAGGACATTTATCCTGCCCGCCGGGCGTTTTTGCCTCCGTTGCCTGTCCTGCTAAGTAGCCAACTTGTCCCGGGGCCTGCAGTCCGGCCCTCCAACGGTCTGAGGGACAGTGAACTGGCCCAGTTTAAAAAGTTTGAGGACCCCTGCTTTAGAGAATGTTATTGCAAAACTGACAACCAAACACTCATAGGTAGGAGTGAGATTACATAAAACTCCTACTAGAGATGTACTATATTTTCTAGTTGCTGCAATTTATCCTTAGTTATATTTTCTTCCTAAATGTTAATAAGATAGGGGCATAAAGCCCTAAACTAGTAAATATATCCAAAACATTTTCACACATTAATATAAATTTATTTTAATAATCCCATAGTTACATATAATTATTTGCCTATTAATTAATCAGTTCAGAATACTTGTATTTTGACTCCTGGCTAAGCTGCCATTCCCCTTTCCCATGTACTAACTGTACCTTTGATGGTACAGGTACCAGGTCTCTGGCTTCCTAGTTGTCATTTGAGCACTACTTATTTTGAGAAGTCTTAAATTCAAAGTATTTCCTTTAATTGCTCCTGTCTAGAATCCACAACCCTCTGTATAGGGCCACATAGGAAATATTCCGGGCCTTTAACAATCCTAAAGTAAAAAAAAAACAGGCCAGGCCAAGAATGGTGGCTCAGGCTTGTAATCCTAGCACTCTGGGAGCCCAACTGAGAACAATGGCCTGAGCTCAGAGATCAGTGAGACTGGCATGAGCAAGAATGAGACCCCGTCTCTACAAAAAAATAGACAAATTAGGTGGGCATCATGGTACCCACCTGTAGTCCCAGCTAACAGGGAGGCTGAGGCAGAAGGATTACTTGATTGAGCCCAGAAGTTTGAGGGTGTTGTGAGTTATGTGGCTCAAAGGAGTAGGGCACCAGCCCCATATACCTAGAGTGACCAGATTTTAACATCAGTAAGGCGGGACAAAATGGGGGGTGGGGGGGGGCAAGGTTGGGGCTGAGCAGGGCCTGACAACAATGCAAACTTTGATAAGCAGTTCTCGATAATCACTTCTCACCAATTATTTGTTATTATTACAGTTTAACATTATATGGCCTTTGTATGACCAACTGATACAGCCAGTATTAAAACATTCTACACACTAGAAAAGAAATTCTATGATGATGAAATAAAAAATAACTGAAATGGAAAGATTTATATTAACAAAAATAATGTAAAACTCATATTCTGGCGAAATAGTCACATGGCAGCCAAAAACCGTATATTCCCTTCTTGTTCTCCTGCCCGTTCGCGCATTCTTTCCAAAAATCGGGACTTTTTAAAAACGCTGCGGGACGTGGGACAAACTGTTGAAAAGCAGGAGGTCTGGTCACCCTACATATACCAAAGGTGGTGGGTTCAAACCTGGCCCTGTCCAAAAACTGAAAAAAAAATAAAAAATAAAAATCAAGCAAACACCCTCCTCAAAACAAAACAGTGAAACAAAAATCTTAACTCCCAAGATATAAAAACGAAGGCTGTGCTTACTATATGAGTTTGCCCAATCCTTTCTAGTCCTTAATGGGAAAAAGGGTAAACAAAGCCCAACTTCATGCATCTGAGTAACTCACTTAAGTTTTGGCTGGATATTTGACTTCATTTTTACTACAATGCTTTTTGGCATTTCAAGTTATCACCAAATGCCTTTGTATGACCAACTGATACAGCCAGTATTAAAACATTCTACACACTAGAAAAGAAATTCTATGATGATGAAATAAAAAATAACTGAAATGGAAAGATTTATATTTATTGCAACAGGGGTACAACTGTATCACTTACATGGATAACATAGTTTCACATGTAACATCTCACATTTCAAACAGCCTTGCCATTCTAATTCCAGTAGCTAACATAATGGAAATTACTAGTTTTTATTAAAATATTCCACAGGAATATTAAATATAGCACTTGAAAAACAACTAAGGTTAAGTTTATCAAACCAGATTCTTGTTTACTTGGTTAAAGTCTATTTATGGAGGAAGCTACAAGGCAAAATAATCTATATTGTTTGCCACCTACTTAGGCGGGGTTCCTCATTTTACTCTTGCTTTGTGGTACAGATAGATCAATTCAGGATACTGTCTTCACTTCTAGGGGCCCAGAGGAAAAAAGACAACTAAAGATCTAATAAACTGCACCGGCATTACCATAGCTATTTAAACAGAGGTAGAGCAGATGTCAGTCAAACTAATGCATACGGAAGTAGGGAGGTTATCTAGCAGGGGATGCCCTAGAGCAGTGGTTCTTTTTTTTTTTTTTGAGACAAAGACTCAAGCTGTCGCCCTGGGTAAAGTGTGTGATATCACAGCTCACAGCAACCTCCAACTCCTGGCCTTAAGTGATTCTCTTGCCTCAGCCTCCCAAGTAGCTGGGTCTACAGGTGCCCACCGCGACTGTTTTTTGGTTGCAGTTGTCATTGTTGCTCAGCAGACCCGGGCTGGGTTTGAACCCACCACCCAAGGTGTATGTGGCCCGCACCCTTGCCGACTGAGCTACAGGCGCTGCCTAGAGCAGTAGGGTTCTCAACCTGTGGGTCATGACCCCTTTGTAACAATGAAAATACATCCTGGCCTTAGGAAGGTTGAGAACCACTGCCCTAGAGGGCTTCATGCCAATTCTAAGTTCTATCAGTCGCCACTAGTATTTGTTAAGCTTATGCTGCAAAGCAAGAATGGTATTTGTGACAGTCCCCAGATACATCTGCTCTCTTAAGACATAAAATGTTGCCTGGCACGGTGGCTCACGCCTGTAATCCCAGAACTGTGGGAGGCTGAGGAGGGAGAATCACTGGAGCTCAGGAGTTCGAGACTCGCCTAAGTGAAAGTGAGACCCCGACTCATGAAAAAAATGGAAAAACCCAGCTGGGTGTTGTGGCAAGCACCTGTAATCCCAGCGGCTTCCGGAGGCTGAGGCAGCGGGATGCCCACAAGCCAGGAGTCTGAGGTTGCAGTGAGCTACCAAGCCACTGCACTCTGCTCAGGGGCAGAGGGTGGGACTCTGTATCGGGGGGAAAAAACAAGGAAAGAAATAAAAAATAAGCAATGAAATAAAATAAAAAAACAAAACAAAAAAAAAGACAAATATTGAGAGGAATTTTTTTTTGAAAGGAATTTTAATTGGGCATTCTTGTTCATATATTTGGCGTATGTGTCACCTTTGGTTCTCTCTTTTTTTTTTTGCAGTTTTTGTCCAGGGCTGGGTTTGAACCTACCACCTCTGGTATATGGGGCTGGTGCCCTACTTGAGCCACAGGTGCCACCCAACTTTGGTTCTCTTAATAGTGATACTTTAACTGAGTTTCTAAGGATAAGAGAAACCATAAATGACAAGGAAGAAGGCCAAGATCTTTTTAACACCCTTAACTCACTCCCCTGTTGGATGCATATATAGCACATTATTTGTAACTCCAACCATTCACAAATTATCCCTCACTGCCTCTTTGAACAGGAAGAATGATTAACATCACAATGGAATCTTGGAAGGATTAAACCACACCTCATCTGTCAATCACTCATAAATTAATTAGGCAGGGGGAGTTAAAATATAGTTGTCACCTTAACAAAAACTTCTTGTCCCTTTTTACTCTACAATTCTTTACTTTATCCCTATACTTTTTTTTTTTTTTGCAGTTTTTGGCTGCAACTGGGTTTGAACCTACCACTTCCGGCATATGGGGCCAGTACCTTACTCCTTTGAGCCACAGGCGCCACCCTACCCTATACTCTTAAACGTGATTGCATTTTCTTTTGCCTTTCTAGTGAAAGAATCCCACAGCTAATGACTGTGGGCTACTTTTTCTTTGAGACAGTCTCACATTGTCACCCTTGGTACAATGCTCTGGCATTATAGCTCACAGCAACCTCAAACTCTTAGGCATAGGCTTGGTGCCTGTAGCTCAAGAGGCTAAGGTGCCAGCCACAGACAATGGAGCTGGCAGGTTTGAATCTAGCCTGGGCCTGCCAAACAACAACAGCTACAACCAAAAATTGGTCCGGTGTTGTGGCAGGTGCCTGTAGTCCCAGCTACTTGGGAGGTTGAGGCAAGAGAATCCCTTGAGCCCAGGAGTTGGAGGTTGATGTGAGCTATGATAACACAGCACTCTACCCAGGGTGACAGCTTGAGGCTCAAAAACAAAAACAAACAAACAAAATAAAACTCTTGGGCACAAGCCATTCTCTTGCCTCAACCTGACTACAGGCACTTGCCACAATGCCTGGCTATTTTTTGTTTGTTTGTTTAGCAAGCCTTGGCCGAGTTTGAACCCACCAGCACGGAACACATGGCCAGCGTCCTACCCACTGAACTATGGGCACCCAGCCAGGGTGGGCTACTTTGGTTTCTAATTTGGGTTAACTATAATTTGAATAAAGTCCCATAGAACAATATGATTTCTGCCCAGTGTTCTGAATGTCAAAGTGAAGAAATTCAATGAAGTAAAAGTAACACAGTAACTATGACCCATTACTTATTTTAAACAGTAATGCCTGTTGGGCCCAGTGGCTCATGCCTGTAATCCTACCAAGTTTGGGAAGCTGAGACAGGTGGATAGCTTGAGCTCATGAGTTTAAGACCAGCCTGAGCAAAAGCAAGACCCCATCTCTACTAAAAATAGAAAAACTGAGGCAAGCGGATCTCGAGTCCAAGAGTTGAAGGTTGCTGTGAGCTATGACACCATAGCACACTCTACCCAGGGTGACAACTTGAGACTTTGTTTCAAAAATAATAATAATGATAAAATAAATAAAAAGTAATGCCCATGAATGAATGAACAAGATTCCCATTATCCCTAACTACTTACCAATCAACCAACTTGGCAGTATCTACATGGAAAGACCCTGTTGAGCTTAACTTAGATCTAGTGGAAATTAAATTACACATTTTCCGTTCCTAGCTAATGTTCTGAAAAATACACTGACCGGTGGTGGGAGTTAAACAAGACTAAAAAATACATACATTCTCAGAAACATCTCTCTCACAAATACACAATCAGTGTTTTACCAGATACATGAAAGAATAGTTTTTAGTCACTTGTATCCACTGTACTGTTTCACATTTATCCATGTATTTTGGTTGTATTACCAACTTGGTGAAATACTTGTGGTTCTTTATTTAGCTTTTACAAATAATTTGCTAGGGACTTCAAACATAGGAGATCAAGTAATCTGATTTTATAATAAGCAAGTCCGTATCTCTCAGGCTCAGGGTATCAACTAATCTAAAAGACAGTTGTGTAAAAATCTCTGTGGCTAGCACCTTATCTCCAAGGAGGCTAACTATTTACAGAAGGAGTCTATGTACATTCAGAAAGTTGCCTGATGGACATAACAGTAACACATGGAATTATAAGATGAGAAGATTGGCATTGGGACTGAATTTTTTATGTCAGAGTATATTTAAGAAATAATTTTAAAGTCCCAGTTCATAACTAATCAATACAGTAGAACCTCTGTAAACTAACCACCCAAGGGACTGTAACTGCTCAACATAAGGAACTAGGCCTACTGTACTGATACCTATATGTGGTTCATGACCAGTCTATGAAATTAGGTCAACCGAAGGACTTAGACAATGTAAGGAGGTGGTCAACTATGGAGATTCTACCATATTTTAAGATCTACTACTCTTTTTTGTGTGAGAGACAGTCTTACTTTGTCGCCCCTGGTAGAGTGCCATAGTGTCACAGCTCACAGCAACCTCAAACTCTTGGACTTAAGCATTCTCTTGCCTTAGCCTCCCAAGTAGCTGGGACTACAGATAGGCGCCCACCACAATGCCTGGCTATTTTCTGGTTGCAGCTGTCACTATTTAGCTGGGCCAGGCCGGGCCTGAACCTGCCAGTGTCGGCGTATTTGGCTGGCGCCCTACTCACTGAGCTTTGGGAGCCGAGCAAAGATCTACTACTCTTTAATTTACTAATATTAAATGAAGTGATGCTTCTCTTGAGCTTTGCTTCTGAGATTTAAAGTTATTCGTTTGACCTTTAAGGGAAAACAGGAACCTTAACTGAAAGACCATACTGTCTATAAACAAATTACAGTAATTATAAAAGTAGTAGGATAAAATCTCACTATGTTTAAAATAACAGTTGATAGACCCTTCCACCTGGAGGAACTGGATTGAGCTGGATTATTTTATCTTTAGGCAAATCTTCCGGGCCAATGATTTCACTATACAGCATTCATTATTATTCTAAGAATTGTGTACATACTGTTTTACTGTATTTGAATATAGCATTTTAAAAACATTTAACTCTTGAACGTGAGTGTGAACTGGGTAGGTCCATTTATTAGCAGCTTTTCTTCCACTTGTGAGAGAGCAAGGCTAATTCCTCCTTTTCCTCAGCCCACTCAATATGAAGACAATAAGAATTAACATCTGTATGATGGGCTAGGAGTGGTGGCTCACACCAGTAATCCCAGCACTCTGGGAGGGCTAGGCTGGTAGATTGAGTTTAGGAGTTCAAGACTATCCTGATCAAGAAGCGAGATCCTGTCTCTACTAAAAACAGAAAAACTAAGGCAAGATGATCGCTTGAGCCCAAGAGCTTAACATTGCTGTGAGCTATGACGTCACAGCACGTAGCACTCTACTCAGGGTGCCAGAGTGAGACAATCTCAAAAAAAAAAAAAAAGAAAGATCTTTATGATGAACCCCTTCAACTTAATGAATAGTAAATATATTTGTTCTCAGGTAACATTTTTTTCTCCAGCTTACTTTATTATAAGAATACAATATGTAACATACAAAAATGCATGTTAATTGACTGCTACCAGTAAGGCTTTTGGTCAACAGTAAGCTCTTAGTATTTTTTTTTTTTTTTTTTTTTTTGAGACAGAGCCTCAAGCTGTTGCCCTGGGGTAGAGTGCTGCAGCATCACAACTCACAGCAACCTACAACTTCCTGGGCTCAAGAGATTCTCCTGCCTCCACCTCCCAAGTAGCTGGGACTACAGGCGTCTGCCACAATGCCTTGCTATTTTTTGGTTGCAGCCGTCACTGTTGATTGGCGGACCCCGGGCTGGATTTGAACCTGCCAGCTCTGGTGTATGTGGCTGGTGCCTTAGCTGCTTGAGCCACAGTATATATAGATTTGATTGCATGGACGCCAGCACTTCTAACAACTTGGAGTTGTTTAAGGGTCAACTGCATAAGCCACAAGGCAACTGAGCCAGGACATTTTTTTTTTTTAAGAGACAGAATTTCACTTTATTATCCTCAGTAGAGTGCCATGGCGTCACAGTTCACAGCAACCTCCAACTCCTGGCCTTAAGTGATTCTCTTGCCTCAGCCTCCCAAGTAGCTGGGACTACAGGCGCCCATCACAACACCTGGCAATTTTTTTGTTGCAGTTTGGCCAGAGACGAGTTTGAACCTGCCACCCTTGGTATATGGGGCCAGCACCCTACTCACTGAGCCACAGGTGCTGCCCCCCAAATTATCTTAACATCAGCGTCAACTGCAAAGATAACTGTTGGATTATGAAAAGAAAATGGTTCATAGCAACAGTACCTTTAAGCTTCTCAGGCCGCACCTGTGACTTATCAGGTTGGATTAAGTCTAGGGTTACCTCTTCAAAAAAAGAAATGGAAGGGCCAGGCGCAGTGTCTCACACCTGTAATCCTAGCACTCTGGGAGCCCAAGGGAGGTGAATAGCTTGAGTTTAAGGGTTCAAGACCAGCCTGAGCAAAAGTGAGACGCCGTCTCTACTAAAAACAGGGAGAAAAAAAAAAAAAACTAAGCCAAGATTGCTTGAGCCCCAAATTTGGAGGTTGTTGTGAGCTGAGACACCATGGCAATATACCCAGTGTGACAGATTTAGATACTTACTCAAAAAAGAAATGTAAAAACAATTTCTCTGCAAAGTTGCTTTACATAGACTTTTTTTTTGGGGGGGGGGACAGTTTCATTTTGTTACTCTTGGTAGAGTGCTGTGGCATCACAGCTCACAGCAACCTCCAGTCTGGGCTTAGGCGATTCGCTTGCCTTAGCCTTCCTAGTAGCTGGGACTACAGGCACCTGCCACAAGGCCTGGCTATTTTTTGTTGCAGTTTGGCCAGGGCTGGGTTCAAACCCGCCACCCCCAGTATATGGGGTTGGCGCCCTACTCACTAAGCCACAGGCGCCATCCGTTTACATAGACATTTCAAAGAAGCACTTTACTCCATTTATCAAACTAGCACTTGCATATTAAGTACCTGGGTATGAGGGGGTTTATAAAAAATGGAAATTCCTTGATCACATTAAACCAGTTCAGGGTATAGTTCTTTGGGAATTACTGTATTCTAAGATGAGACAATTAGGAATGATACCTAACATTTTGTTTTGGGGACCTGTGTGAAAGCAGCCCAGACTTTTTAATAAACTTCCCAGATGATTATGGTGATCAAACCAGCTTGGGAACCACTAACTTGCAGCATTCTAATGGATCTTTACTAGGAAAACTAATATTTAAAAAAACTAGATACTATAACTACTAATCTATTAAACTAGATTTAAAAAAGAGAGAGACCAGCCTGAGCAAGAGTGAGACCCTGCCTCTAAAAAGAGCTAAGTGTTGTGGCAGGCACTTGAAGTCCCAGCTACTTGGGAGGCTGAGGCAAGATGATCACTTGAGCTCAAGAGTTTGAGGTTGCTGTGAGCTATGAGCCATGGCACTCTACTAGGGGCAAGAAAGTGAGACTGTCTCAAAAAAAGAAAACAAAAGAGTTGGTAGCCATGACCTATAACCCTGAGCAGAAGAATTAATTCCCTTTCAATGATAGATTAAGTTACAAATGGATGACCATCTAAATTATGCCTTGAAATCTGCATGTATTATATTTCTACTAGTTGTTAATGTAGAACCTGAAACTACCACTTTGAAATAGAAATGTTGGCATTTATGTAACAGAACAAATCAACTTATTTATTGCTTCAAAACTTACAAATGACTTTTAAATTAGTGACAAAAATTTCCAAAGAATATAAAATTGTGTTATGGGGAGGGATTAGTTAGCACATTAATGGACTCAATGTTATAAAAACAAGTACAGTAGAATCAATATAGTCAACCACTTCCTTAAGTAGACCTAATTTTTGTAGACTGGACCTGCACCACATGTATACATCACATTTGGTCTAGGTTCCTTATGTTGATCACTTCTGTATGTTGACAAGTTTAGAAATTTACAAGCCTTTTAAATATTTTTGTCTACTTTTAATACCTTGTCACAATTAAAAAGTAAACACAAATGCTGATTACTAATAAATATTAATTGTTTTAGCTCACTGAACACTGCCTAGGGCTAGAAAATGTAAATCTCAGTTTTTATATCTGAGAAAAGTAATTTCTTTTAAAAAACGGGTTAAATGATACTTTCAGTTATGCTTTCCTCATTTGTAAAATTAAGACAGTTGAGAGAAACAAATGGCTCCTAAGTTATTAGCCCCAAATTAATTTTAGATAATTTTTCATTATTCTATAGCAAAATGAGAATAAGAATAATGCGGCAAGTTTTTAAAAAGAGACTAATTTTTTAAAATCACAAGACTATATGCTTATTTGTCATTAAAATATTCATCTTTAAAAACTAAGTGCTGGAATTAGAATGTTGCTATTTAGAGAATTAAAACTAGCAACTACACTGGTTTCCATTCAATCCATTGAAATCCTAAAGTCTGAGAATCTGATCATCTCTAAAACCTTTGCCAACTTGCCTCATATATACAGGATCTCTGTAGAATTCTACAGAAACTCCACAAGATTACTTTGTTATCTTAGAACTATAAGGAACATGCATTATTTTGTCTGTCCTAAATCCTTGAGAAATTACCTTATCTTCAAACGATGGCTCTGTTTTCCAGGAATACACACAATGTGACTGTGACCCTTTTCCTCCTTTATCATTTATTCCCTATTATAAATGCTCCTGCGAGGGCAGCGCCTATAGTTCAGTGGGTGCCGGCCCCATATACCGAGGGTGGCGGGTTTGAACCTGGCCCCGGCCAAACTGCAACAGAAAACATAGCCAGGCATTGTGGCAGGCGCCTGTAGTCCCAGCTACTCAGGAGGCTGAGGCAAGAGAATCGCCTAAGCCCAGAAGTTGGAGGTTGCTGTGAACTGAGTGACGCCTCAGCACTCTACCGAGGGCGATAAAATGAGACTCTGTCTCTTTAGAAAAAAAAAAAATAATAAAATAAATGGTCCTGTGACACAAAAGGTCTAGATAGTGAAGCAAAGGAGTCCTTGATTTAGAAGACCAAATCTAACCTGTTTGTTGAAAAACTATCTAGTCACTGACTGCTACAAATATACAGTTTAAGTGGTTACTTAGCACCTTGACAAAGACTTTATTACAATTAGCAATTACCCTATTCTATTTTTTTTTTTTTGAGACAGAGCCTCACTTTGTCACACCCCAAAGAGTGCCTTGGCGTCGTATAGCTCATAGCAACCTCAGACTCTTGGGCTCAAGCAGTTCTCTTGCCTCAGCCTCCTGAGTAGCTGGGACCACAGGTGCCCGCCACAATGCCCAGCTATATTTAGAGATGAGGTATTGCTGTAGTTCAGGCTGGTCTCAAACTCCTGAGCTCAAGGGATCTGCTCGCCTCAGCCTCCCAGAGGATTATAGGTGAGCTACCTCATTCTTTTTTTTTTTTTCTTTGAGACAGAGTCTCACTCTGTTGGCCTGGGTAGACTGCAATGGCATCATAGCTCACAGTAACTTCAAACTCTCAGGCTCAAGTGATCCCCTTGCCTTAACCTCCCAAGTAGCCGGGACTATAGGTGCTCACCACAATGCCAGGATAGTTTTTCTATTTTTTTTGTAGAGATGGGGTCTTGCTCTTGAACTCCTGAGCTCAAGCAATCCACCTGCCTCGGCCACCTGGAGTCCTAGGATTACAGGCAACCCATGCATATTATGTTTTTGTTTGAACTAAGCCTCTGATTAAACTATTCTCAGAGGTTAGTCCCTATCCTTTTTTTTGGTTAGAAACAGTCTCCTTTTGTTGTCTTCAGTAGAGTGATGGGACGTCACAGCTCACAGCAACCTCTTGGGGCTTAGGTGATTCTCTTGCCTCAGCCTCCAGAGTAGCTGGGACTACAGGTGCCCGCCACAAGGCCCAGGTATTTTTGTTGTTGTTGTTGCAGTTATTGTTGTTTAGCTGGCCTGGGTTCACACCCACCAGCCTCGGTGTATGTCGCTGGTGCTGTAACCACTGTGCTACGGGCGCCAAACCATGACCATCTTTTTTTTTTTTTTTGAGACAGAGCCTCAAGCTGTCGCCCTGGGTAGAGTGCTGTGGCATCACAGCCCACAGCAACCTCCAACTCCTGGGCTCAAGTGAGTCTTCTGTCTCCGCCTCCCAAGTAGCTGGGACTATAGGCACCCACCATGGAACCTGGCTATTTTTTGTTTGCAGCCGTCATTGCTGTTTGGTGGGCATGGGCTATATTAGAACCCGCCAGTTCAGGTGTATGTGGCTGGTGCCTTAGCAGCTTGAGCCACAGGCACCAAGCCTATATACATGTAATTTTTTTTGGTTGCAGCCATCATTGTTGTTTGGCAGGCCCAGGCTGGATTCAAACCCGCCACCTTACATGTATGTGGCTAGCGCCTTAGCCACTTGAGCCACAGGCCCCAAGCTGACCATTCCAATTTTCATGGCATAAAACCTTACCCTATGATCTTCAATTCTCTTTTGTTTTTAATTTCAGGGAAGGGTATGTGGACCTAAAGCTATGACTTAGGAAGGAGTCTACTATGCAAGTGCAATTTAAGGTCAGTTTTCCTCATAGTTTAATTATGACCAAAGTTTAAGAAACTCTCCATTTCCCTATGCTATCCTCTGGTCATTTTTACAGAAGCTGAGGGCTTCCTACATTGCCAAAGTTTGATTTGCCAGTTATAAGACAATTTGCCTCTTGTCTCCTGAGGATAGGATGACACACATGGCTGGATACTTTCCAGACTGCCTTTGTCTATGTATGTGCAAAAGGGTATACACTGTTACATCAATATACAGAAACTATTTAGTTATTGATCTAAAGAGAATGTAGAGTACAGGGGTGCCAGATGTGATGGTGGGCACCTATAATGCCAGTTACTCGGGAGGCTGAGGCAACAGGATCACTTGAGCCTAGGAGCCTAGCTATGGTGGTGCCACTGCACTCCAGCCTGGGTGACAGGGGGAAAGATGAGGGTAAGGAGAGGAGGAATCATCCAGTAAAGCAAGATGCAAGATACATAAAGATAAAAATAAACATGTATTTAACCACTGATTTCAGTGAGTGGATTCATATACAAATGAAGATAAAAAGATCAAATTTGATCACATCTAGGAAAACACAGTTATCTATATCTGAGTTATCCTGATGGATCTCAACTTCCTCATTTTTAAAAAAGATTAACTCAAAAGCAAGTGTCTTCTATCACTAAAAATTGATTTCTGTAAGATATACCATATAGGCTCAAGCGGCTAAGTCGCTGCCAGCCACATACACCTAAGGTAGTGGGTTCAAATCCCCAGCCCGGGACTGCCAAACAACAATGATGGCTGCAACCAAAAAATAGCCAGACATTGTGGTGGGTGCCTGTGGTCTCAGCTACTTGGGAGGCTGGGGCAGGAGACTTGCTTGAGCCCAGGAGTTGGAGGTTGCTGTGAGCTGTGATGCCATAACACTCTACCCAGGGCGACAGCTTGAGGCTCTGTCTTAAAAAAAAAAAAAAAAAAGATATACCATATAAAGACAAAATAACACAAGTACTCCACTTATACTGAGAACAAATACTGTTCATTTTTATTCTTAGCTGGTTGTAATCTTTAGCTGTGTATGGATAGTTACAGTCATTAAAAAAAATCCCAGTTTTAAGCACAAATACAAAGCATACACACTTAATTCAAACTGTATTTTTCAAAATATTTTACTTTGGAACCTTGGATAGCTCATTCTTTTTTTTTTTTTTTTTTGGCTGGGGCCAGGTTTGAACTTGCCACCTCTGTATATGGGGCTGGTGCCCTACTCCTTTCAGTCACAGGCTCCACCTGATAGCTCACTCTTTAAAGAAAGGAATAAGCTAAACTGGCATTATCCTACAAGGGGTATAATGTTCAATTATCAACAAGGCCAATAACATGAAGATGGAGATAAAGATTTTGTAACTTAAAAATGAAAATTTTCCCAGGCAAGAAATGTTAATCTTAAAATTCAATGTCATAGGCCAGGAGTGGTGGCCCCTGCCTGTAATCCCAGCACTCTGGGAGGCCCAGGTGGGCAGATCTCCTGAGCTCAGGAGTTCAATACCAGCCTGAGCAAGCCAGAGACCTTGTCTCTAAAATTAGGCATTGCTGTGGGTACCTGTAGTTCCAGCTACTTGGGAGGCTGAGGCAAGAGGGTCACCTAAGCCCAAGACTTTGAGGTTGCTGTGATCTATGATGCCAGGGCACTCTACCCTGGGGCAACAAAGTGAGACTCTGTCTCAAAAAAAAAAAAAAGGAAAATGTCTAATTTTCTAGAAACAAAAAAATTGAGCTTACTACAAGTCAATAATGGCTCCTGGTGCTCCTATACATTATTTCATTCTTTTTTTTTTGGCATCATAGCTCACAGCAACCTCAAACTCCTGGGCTCAAGTGATCCTCTTGCCTCAGCCTCCCAAGTAGCTGGGACTATAGGCACCTACCAGAATGCCCGGTTATTTTTTTGTTATTGGGAGTTTGGCCGGGGCTGGGTTCCAACCCACCAACTCTTCAGTATATGGGGCCAACTCAACTGAGCCACAGGTGCTGCCCAGAATAAGTTCACTTTTAAATTTATTTAGTTTGACCTGGTGTGGTGGCTCATGCCTGTAATCCTAGCACTCTGGGAAGCAAAGGCAGGTGGACCGCTTGAGCTCACATGTTTTATCCAGGCACTGTTGGTAAGTGCTTATAGCCCCAGCTACCGGGAGGTTGAGGCAAGAGAATCACTGGAGCCCACGAGTTTGAGAGTGCTGTGAGCTGTGACTCCACAGCACTCTACTGAGGATGGCAGAGTGAGATTCTGTCTCAAAAATAGATAAATAAATAAATTTATTTAGTTTGAGGTATCTATAGGATAAGAGAGTAGCGCTACAGAGTTTATAAATTCTGGGGTGGGTCATCAACAGGTAAAAATTTGGAAATTGATCATTAGTAAAAAGGTGACTGGGATTCAACCCAGGTAAATAACATTTAAGAAGAAAACCAACTGAGAAAATGACATGAAGGCTGTGTTGATCAGTTTGATGGAAGTATTTCGGATTGCATGTGAAAACCCCACACTGTACCCCAGAAGTGCATTAATGTACATAGTTACCATTCAATAAAATAAAAAAAAAAAAAAAAGAAGAAGAAAACCAAATAGCAACTAGCAAAAGCTAACAGGAATCAAATGGTATAGGTCATTTAAGACCCACACTATCTGAAGGACCTAAGAACATAAACTTTCATAAAATGTTATAAATGCAAACAGCTGCATGGTTTTTTTCTTACTCCCCAGAAAAGCAAAAACTTACCTATAAGGTAGAGTATATGGGGAAATGGAATTAGTTAAATTTTAGATACTCTTCAGTTTTTTAAATCCCACACTACCAGAGAACCCTGGACTTCT
>CAUYQV010181426.1:0-13152 GCA_963574575.1 Galagoides demidoff
TTTTTTTTTTTTTTGAGACAGAGCCTCAAGCTATCCCCCTGGGTAGAGTGCCATGGCATCACAGCTCATAGCAACCTCCAACTCCTGGGCTCAAGCGAGTCTCCTGTCTCTGCCTCCCAAGTAGCTGGGACCACAGGCGCCTGCCACAAGGCCCGGCCATTTTTTGGTTGCAGCCATCATCGTTTGGCGGGCCCGGGCTGGGGATTCAAACCCACCACCTTAGGTGTACATGGCTGGTGCCTTAGCCGATTGAGCCACAGTGCTGAGCCAATCCTCAGTTTTCAATGTTCAAACTTCCCAGTCCCTGTATCTGCTGGCCAATCCTGGCAGAACTGCCAAACCACCCTTTGCAGCATAAAGACCTAGGGCCATCAGTGCATGCCACACAGACCCCCCACAGCAATGCACACAGATAAACTGCTCTGGCCACACATGCATATACACAGATGCACACACAGAAGCGTACACACTAATAAGCATGCACCCTGCACCCAAGCATGTGCACAGAGACAGGCAGTCTGTAGTGGGGCTTGCTGCTCTCTGCTGCCTCACCTTCCCCTTTAATCTCCAATACTGCTCTTGCTGTTACTGATAGGCTCAGGAATTCCCAGGAATCCCAGCAGCCTCTGGCAATTTCCAGCAAAGGATTGTCTCCGATCTCCCTGGCCCAGAGCTCATGGGAATATGAGGTTAAGACTTGGGGTATACAGCCATGTGACCAAGCAGCCTGTGAAACCTGATCTGCACTTCCTCACCCCAGCCTGGCACAAAGCACACAGTAGGTGCTTAGTGATTCAGGACCAGCCATGGCATGCAGGAGGGACTCAGAGAGGCCCATGGCCAGGAGGACAGAGTAGGTGTTCAGAGAAACTCAGGACTGGCACAGGGCACACAGAAGGCACCCTAGAAATACTGGTTTGAGGACTAAAGCCACACCACAAGAAAAACCTTCCAAATAAGCCCATAGACCTCCCCCAAACTGTGTGATCCCTGAGGGGAGACCTGGAGGAATATGACCCCTAAGAGCCAATAAAGAGCAGAGAAGAGCAGGAGAGCCTCAGGCAGCTCCAGCTGGCTTCCCTCCCCTGGGCTGGAGGAAGACACTATTTATAGCTCCCCCTTAGCCCAGCCTCCTCTCCCCTACAAGGCGACAGTGCTCCCCCTCCTCCAGGACACTATCAGACTGATGCCCCTCAGAGCACCCCAGGGGAGGAGAGATCCCCAGCACTCTCACACCCCTCCAATACCACCCTCTTAGAACTCCCATGTCTTTTCCTAATTCCCCTACCCTCCCCACGCTGCCCCGTGCCTACCCTGCCTGCCGCTCCCCGGCCCTGGGTCCGTCAGGGAGCTGCCTCCTAACATGTCTCTGTCCATTCTGCTACGGAACTGGCCAGGGCCACTGCCCCCTGCAGCTCCAGAGTGGGGTAACCCCGCCTGCTTGCCTGCTTGCCTGCCCCACAGCCCCGCCTCTGCAGCCCGCCCTAGGCCCGCCTTCCCCCAGGGCTGCTTACAATTGTGAGGTCAACTTCCGCACCCCCACCCCAAGCACTGGAGGCCACACTACCTCCTGTAATGCCTGACTTTCCAAGTAGAGCTGCCCATACTACCCACTATCTGCCCTCATCTCCAGCTAGGGTAGTCTAGCCATTGCAGACTGCCTGCCCCACCTGCAAGCAAGCCTGCCCACACAGCCCAGAAAGTTAGTCCCATCTCTAGCCCAGCAATGGGGTTGGGGTGTGAAATAAGGGAAAACCTAGTCCTTCCAAACCAAGGGACCAGGTCAGTTGTGGCAGAGGATGGGGAACAGAGAAGCCAGATGTGACTCAGCCCTCGTGTGTCACTGTCTGGGTACATGTGACTGTGATTCTTGTCCATCCAATCCTTCAATCACTTTGCATTTATTAAGCACCTTCTGCATGCCAGACCTTCGGGTATACCATGTACACAATGCTCACAGGCAGCTTGGTGGCATCACTCTGCTTCACAGACAAGAAAACTGGGGCTCAGAAAGGCAACTGCCTTTACTAGGACGTTTTAGTGAGGAAGGGGCAGAGTTGGGTTGGAGCTCTAGCCACTTGAGCCCTCTCCCCTGAGCCACGCGTCTAGGTGCTAAGGCTGTGTGTGCAGGGGTTATGGGTAGGACGGTGCCCGGCTGTGAGTTGTACATGCTTTATGTAGGTTGGGGACACAGCACCCGCTCCTCCCAGCCCCCACACATGCCCTTATCTTCCTCACACACACAGCTATCATAGACTTGTAAGAGGCACAGAGACTCAGCCACAAACATGGGCACACACCAACATAGTAAGGCTGCTATGGTCACAGACTTCCCAAGTGTGGCCATTTGTGCCTGGATATGCCCCTGCCAGCCCTATCCATCTGGGCCAGGGTTGCCTCATGAAGCACAGAGCATACATGTGACCCTCATCCAGAACGTCCCTGTGTGGTGGACAATGCGGGGAGAGTCTAATTTCAGATGCAATGTTGGGCTCCTATGTTGAGGCTCCTGAAAGAAACATGACGATAACCACATATGGCAGTGTCTACTCTACCACCATGGGGCACCCAGACATAGCAAGACTCTTCATGGTAGTAACCTTAGGTGGTCATATCCAAGCTGTCCAGATACACTGTTAGTCTGTGGGGCACTCAGGTATGGGAAGACTCCATGTGGCAGTGACCCAACACAGCAATGTTCAGCCTGTCCACACTATAACTCTGTAGGGCATTTGGACACGATAAAGATACCCAGCAGCCCTGTATGGCAGTGTCCAATGCACTCTGCCCAGATGTAGTACCATCCAGTTCTGTTGCTCTCCTTCAGGTCTTTCCATCCAGGGTGGGCCCATCACTGTGGACCCCTCCCTTAGGCTTAGCGGCGGCCAACATGGGCCAGGATGCGAGAATTGGTGGCAGCCTGCTCCCTGGCTGCCCTGGCCCGGGCTTGGTCCAGTAGGATCTGCAGGAGGCCAATGGGGACATCCAGTGAGAGAGTGATGCGTGGGCCAGGGCGGGGACCAAGGCTGGGGTGGGCCCAGGTAGCTGGGGGGCCTGTGGTGGTAGCTGAAGGGTTCTTGGAGGCCATAGGACAGGGAGTGGTCTGGGAATAGTTCTGAGAGAACAGCTGGAAGGCTGGGACAGGGGTCGCTGAGACAACCAGGATCCTACCCAACAATAGGACCATCAGCACCAGCAGAGCCCACCTGGTCATCATGTGGTCAGGCTGCAAGGAGAAAACAGGTTTAGGGCAGGGGTTTTGGTCAACTATGGTTCATGGACAGAGGGCAAGAGCAGAGAGGAAGACTGATATGGTGGGTCACACCTATAACCCTAGCACTCTGGAAGGCTGAGGTAGGGTAGATTGCTTGAGCTCAGGAGATCGAGACCAGCCTGAGCAAGAGTGAGACCATTAGCCAGGCAATGTGTTGGGCATGTGCAGTCCCAGGTACTTGGGAGGCTGAGGCAGGAGGATCAATCTCTTGAGCCCAGCAATTTGAGGTTGCTGTGAGCTATAACACCATGGTACTCTAGCCTGGGCAACACAGTAAGACTCTCTCAAAAAAATTTTAAAAACAGAGCAGAGAGGGATACCAAGAGACCAAGAAATTAGTGAAGCTAGGACAGGAGAGGAACAGACAAAAACAGCATTGAAAAGACAAGAACCAGAGTGAGATAGAGATCAAGACAGACCCAGTCAGGTTGGGCACAGTGGCTCATGCCTATAATCCTACCACTCAGGGAGGCAGATGCAGGAGGATCGCTTGAACCCAGGCATTTGAGGTTGCTATGAGCTACACTGACAGCATGGCACTCTAACCTGGGCAACAGAGTAGATGTTAGGACCGAAAATGACCCCACCCCACTTCCCTCCTTCCCTTCCTTAGTTCTTTGTTCCCTTTTCTCGGGATAAAGTTTATCTACAAAATGGTGTCACTGCAGTCTCTTCATCGAACTGTATATATATAGCCCTAGGCAGAGAAGAAGTCAAAGGAAAAGACAGAAAAAGAGAAAGAAATCCAGAAAGAGAGGGAGAGGAGGAGAGAGAGGGAAAGAGAAGAGGAAAATAAATGAGATGGAGACAGAGCAAAATAGAGAGAGATTGGCAAAAAAAAAAAAAAGAGAGAGAGAGAGACAGACAGACAGACAGAAAGAGCTAGAAACTATCCCAAGGAGAAAAACAGAGGCTGGAAAGGAGAGATGGGGGTTCTGAGCCAAACAGTGAAGCTGACTTAGAAAAGAGAAGGGCAGAAGTGGGGTACTTAAGGCAGAGGAGCAGCCAGAGGTCCCAGAGCCCTCCAGGTCCAGAGCCTTCCACGAACCCAGGCCCCAGATCCACTCAACCCCCAAGAACCTTCCCATCCCAACCCAGTCCTACCGAAACCAGCTTTCCTGGGGTTAGTCGGGCCATGGTGGATGTCTAGGGTGGGCCAGGCAGTGCTGTCCTATGATCTGACCCTCTGCCCCACTTCAAGGCCCATTTATCTCCCTCAGCCCCCTGGGGTGGGAAGCAGGGCATGTTTCCTGGCACGAGGCAGCCCCCAGCTTATGATTCATCCTCTCCTAGGGGCCAGTGAGGACACATCCTCAGCCCCCACCCTATGTCCTTTCTGGGGACAAAGGATCATAAGACAGTGACCAGGGCTGGGAAAAGGGATTTTGTACCCATGCAGAATAGTGCTGACCAGTCAGGGAAAACCTGCCTCCCTGACATCCCCATCTCTACAAACAGTCACAACAGGAGCCTTTTAAAACAGCAGCTTTAATGCCCCCCAGAATCAGCACCATGTCATTACAGGCTCGGGTCAAGGGGCAGGTCAGACAGGAGTCACATCTGCTCACTGCCCACAGCCACTCCCCACAGTGAGTCATCTGCCAGGGAGGCAGGAGCCACAATGGGGGTTTGTCCACAAGGGGGAAGGCTACACCCATGGGACCAAGTCACTGAAATAACGGACACGCACACGCACATGCACACGCACATGCACACGCACACTGACATGCACACAGGCCTCTAGCACCAAGGGGAGGGATAGCAGGGTCCCAGTGAGACCCCAACTCCTCCAGGGGACGTTGAACTTCAGTTTATCACCTGGGCCTCAGCTCCGGGCAGCACCTGAGGGATATATGTTAGAAACTGTCTTCAACTATGTGACCTTCTTACCTAGTATGTGGCCACAGAGACACACAGGTAAAGGTATCTACAGAGAGGGAGCTGAGGCCATGGCACATCAGGGGCTCTGATCTCAGAGGATACATACTCAGGTCTCTAAAGGAGAGAACATGGGGGAAGACCATACAAGGGGCTCCACAGCTGGGGTTCTGGATTCAGTTCTTTGGTCTGGGTCTGTCCCTTGCTCCCTTTGTCCTCCAGTACTCTGACATGGAACCCTGACCCAAGGGCTCCTCTCCCAGCACCTGCTTTGGGTAGGCTCAGGGCTCAGGACCCTATTGGGGTGGGGGTAGGCCCATACCTGTTCCCTGGCTCTGGATCGCTCCAGGTGGACAGCGGCGCTCACAGGTCTCACGGGTCCCAAAACGGTTAGCATTCCCTCCACAGCCGCCATAGACAAAGGGGTGACAGGCCTTCATGCCATCAGGTCCGGCTCGATGGTACCAGCGCAGAGTATAAGCAGTACAGGAGCCCTCATCCAATGGCAGGAAGCAGGGGTCTAAGGCCAATGGGGGTCAGGTCAGCAGGGTGGTGAGAATCACAGAGGGACAGGGAATCAGGGAGAGGTCAGCAGGGATCAGCTCAGTCTGTTCCTACCCTAGGCTCCCTCTGGCTCAGCCCCCATTCTCACCAATGCCATCCCAAGGAACCTCAGGGTCTTCGTATTCCTCCACAGAATACTCAGAGTACTCGTCATCCTCAGGAGGCACCCAGTCTACAGGCAGGGTGGGATGTGCTATGAGACTTGGCCACTAGCCCCAGGGTGGGGTGGCCAGTACTGATCACACATGTGCACAAGACTGCTCATGCAAGTGCACTGCATGTATGAGCACCCATGTGCCCTTCCAGGCCCCTTCCATACATGACATATAGTTCCAGCTGTTCTCACCTTCCTCCTCTGCATGAGAGACCTGGAGCACAGGTACAGGGTGGAGCTGAGGGCCAGCAGTGTCTGCAGCATAACTAGGGAGGGGTCCTGGAGCCAAGGTCAGGAGTTGACTGCCCATGGCTCTGGGATAACCATGAGCAATCAACCCAGCCAAGCTCTGCTGAGAGGGCCCAAGTGTTAGGCAGGGCAGAGCCTAGCGTAAAGAAAGTTCTGGGAATAGAAGACTACTCACGTGATCCAGATGCAATAAATTGGCCCTGGCAAGCTAGAGGGGCAGAGAGAGACAATGAGAGAGAGCAAAAGACAGAGAAAAATAGAAAGATGGAGAAACAGACAGAAATACACACAGGAGAGAGGAGAAAGAGGGTTGGAGGTAGAGAGAAAAAGTGAAGGACAGAGAAAGAGAGGAAGAAAGGCAGACACAATATAAAGGACCAGAGAAGTTGGGAACATGCCAAGAAGGGTTAAGAGACACAGAGAGAGTCAGGAATAGGTGGCCATGGAGAGGGTGAAGGTCTATCTCTCTCCATCTCTTTCTGTCTGATCTCTGACTTCACTCTCTCTTCACTAGTCCACCTGGGTCCGTGTCAGTTCTACTGAGACTAGCCCTGCCTTTACTTCCATTACCCTCCACTCAGCCACTCTGGGCATCCAAGAACACAGCATCTGCATCTGCCTCTCTGGCTACAGTTTTGTCAGTATGTGAGTGCTTTTGTATATCCATCCATCTCTACCCATCTCCTTGACCATTTTCCCCTTTTAAGTTCTGGGGACCTTCCTGGCTCTGTCGGGGGGTGCTGTGGTAGAGTAGGGGTGAGACCCAAGAGACTTTGAGCTGGCTGCACTCACCACAATGCTGACTCATCTCTTGACGCACAAAGCCCCGAATGTCATCCTCCTGGGAGCACAAGACCACAGGGATCATGGAGAAGCCAAGGATCACAAGTAGGACACAGCATAGAATGCAGCAATTATGAAGGGATAGCATGGTGCCAGGGGCCCAGGGCCAGGGTGTCAGGATGCTAGGAGTAGAAAGCAGGGCCCCAGCACCCCCAGGCCCACACTCACTGTCAGTGCAGCTTCTCCCTTTTCACCACGAGGACCAGCAGGCCCTGGCCGCCCCTATGTGCAACAAAAGGGACCAGGCTATGACTTCTCATCTCAGGGACACCAGGGTTCAGCCCAATCGCTGACCCTAAGCCCAGGAATCCACACTTACCTGCTCTCCTCTCTCACCAGGGGCCCCAGGAGCCCCAGGGGCCCCCACCACACTCTCTCCAGAAGGACCTCGCTCACCCTGCCAGACATAAGGACTGAGTGAGCAGGGTCAGAAGCAGTGGGGGCCAGAAGTTTAGGCAAGTTAGGGAGCATAACTTCAGAGTTTGGGACAAGGAGGCTGGAGGTTGGGTGGGCAGGGAGGTTGGGTAGGGGGATTCACAGCTCAGGAGTTGAGGCCCCTTACCTTCTGCCCCTGAAGTCCTTCAGGTCCTTTGGGACCAACACTGCCAGGGGGCCCAGGGGGACCACTAGCACCATCATTGCCCCTAGGACCTGGGAAACCCCCAATTCCTGGGGATCCCTGGGGAGATATAGGACAGAGTCAGTTATCAGAGCCTCCAAAGATGGACCCACTGCCAAAGAGCAGACTCCCTTCAATTCACCATGACCCTGGCCTTGACTTACCCGCTCCCCTTTCTCGCCCTGGTCACCCTTGGGTCCTGGCTGCCCATCAAAGCCTCGGTCACCCTGGGAATAGAAGAAGCATGAGAAACTCTGCTATGCCCTCAGGTCCCTAACATTTGTGAGCCCCCTGGCCTATGAACTTCCATGACCCAAGCACCTGTGCCATTACCACAGCTGTGTTGTGATCCCAGTGACTACAACCCCACTGGAGCCCCTTGCCCCAATGCAAACATCCCCTATTCACCTCCCATCCTTTTATCCCAATTGTCCATTATGAACCCAGCCCTTTTTTTTTTTTTTTTTTTTTTGAGACAGAGTCTTCCTATGTCACACTTAGTAGAGTGCTGTGGCATCACAGCTCATAGAAACCTCAAACTCTTGGGCTTAAGCAATTCTCTTGCCTCAGCCTCCCAAGTAGCTAAGACTACAGGCACCCACCACAATGCCCAGCTATGAACCCAGCCATCTCAAAATCTCAAGATCAGCCTCCTTCACCCACAATGCCCCAACCCTCCCTGACCTTCCTGGACCCTAAATAAACCCCCCATGACTCTACATGACCTTCTTTGCCTGGTCCTGACCCCCTAACATGTTCACCAGTGAGAGACCCTGTACCTTAGGACCGATCAGACCCTCCTTGCCAGGGGCCCCTGGCTGGCCTGGCATACCAGGTTCTCCCTGTAGAAAAGAAGACATGCACTCAGCCATGGCCCACTTGTCCCTCCTCATTCAGGGTGTGCCCTATACTTACCAACTCTCCTTTGCGTCCTGCTAGCCCAGAGCGACCTGGGACACCAGCTTCTCCCTGCAGGCGTCAGGTAGAGGGGTCAGCCTTAGACCCTAGGCTCTGCAGCCCCCACTCCCATCACCTCTGTACCTTGTCTCCCTTCTCTCCATCGAGGCCACAGGCTCCTTTCACCCCCCGTTCACCCTGAGGGAGAAAAGCAGGTAGAAAAGCCACTTCTAGACACCTTACCTTATGACCTCTACACCTTAAACCATCTCTCCAACCAAACTGGCCTCAGGCACTCCAACCCCTGCCCTAACAGCCCACATTCATCCCTGAGTATCCCAACATCTGACCCAGATCGCTCACCCTCAAACATCAAGCCTTCCTGATCAGGAGAAAAAACCCATCTCCTTCCTACCTTGAGGCCCCGGGGACCCATGAAGCCAATATCTCCTTTGTCTCCTCGGACACCAGGGGCTCCATCCTTCCCTGGAGATCCCTTGGGAGAGGAGTCAAGATGAGGTCAGGGGAGGTCAGTGGTAATCAAAGAGAATCACCCCAGATAGCAGGCAGGGAACACCATGGGTGAGAGTTACCCCAGGAGGCCAGAGCAACTGGGGTTTGCCATAGGGACAGGGTCACTATGGGCAGGGGATACCATCACAGGAAATGATTGTGAAGGTGGAGCCCACTGGGTGATATGAGGACACCAAGAGAGCACAGGGTCACTCTAAGGTCAAATACCCCCACATGGGCAGCCCCACCATGCTGATTCAGCCCTCTGGGGATAGGGGGGTGGCCCTGTAAGAGCAGGGGCATCTTACCGGGTCACCAGGGAACCCTGCTGCACCAGGCTCTCCCTGTGGAAAACAGATGGGGGGAGCTCTTCAATGTGACTGTCCCCCCGCTGGCCTATTTGCTGTATGTGTAGCCACCTGGTTACTCAGTGGCCAAGGGCCAGGCTGCAACACAGGTTGAACACACATGTGGCCAACAGCAAAGAAGCCAGAAACCCTCCACCATTCAGAACATCTAGAAACAGGTGTGCATGATGGGTGGCTCTGGGCCTGTGCCTGGGGTGGGGCTTGCCTTAGGTCCGATGGGTCCACGTGCTCCCATTGACCCAGCTGAGCCCTTGTCACCAGGCTCTCCCTTGATTCCCTATGGGAGTGACCAGGAGAGGACACAATTAGGATAAGACCAATTCGGAAGTTTAGAAGATGACTGGAACCCATTTCTCAGTGTTGCTTTCACTGAAGCAGTGTTGTCCCCAGCTGCCCCATCCCTTCCAGCCCATACCATAGCAGGGTGGGACAGACCCCCAACTCTTACCCCACATCCCTAACATCTCAGGAGCCCTTTTCCTGCCCCTCACAGGCCATAGCTCACAGAACTGTCCTCTTGACTTCACATCAAAGACCTGAGTCCTCCTCAGAGCACCCACCCTTTCAGCACCCTGTGGAGTCACTACAGCCCATAGATAGATACCCCTTACCCTCCGGCCCCAAGAAAGCCCCTCCTAGCTTCCCCTCCTGCCCTCACAGACCCTCTATGGAGCCCCATCCTTTGGGACCCCATATAGAGTATCCTATCCTCGTCCCTATACCTTGTTGCCAGGCATCCCAATGTCTCCCCGAGGTCCTTTGTCACCATCTACTCCCTGAGGTCCTCGTTCACCCTGGGTTAGGTCAGAAGTCAGAGTTAGGGGGTGAAGTCCACCCTCTGGGGGTTTGAGCTCTCATATGCCCTGGGAAAGCCCACAGGAGGCCTCTAGCACCCAGGAAAGACCAAATCTGCATATGAACCAGGCCCACTCACCATGTCCCCCTTGGCACCCCTTGGCCCTGGAGGCCCCACAATCATGGCTGAATCACCCTGAAGGAATAGGGAAGAGTCAGAGGAGTCAAGAGCACCCTGGTCCCCTGCCCCAGCCCTCCCCCATGCCCATACTCACCTTGTCACCCTTTAGCCCTGTGGCTCCAGCATCACCCTATTGAATGGAAGAGTGTGAGTCCCACCCAAACCCAGGAGTCCCCAGGTCTGAATCCCCAACATCACTCACGTGGGGGCCTTGTCCTCATATTCTTACCTTCTCTCCATGCTCCCCACGGCTGCCAGGGGGCCCCTGTGTAAGAGAAGATGACTATGAGCTATGGGACTTTGCAGGCGGTAGAGGATAAGGGAGATACAGAGGAATGAGGAAATAGAAAACAGCAGACAAGGAGATAGGAGGACCAGAGGGCTGGGGAGGACTTCAGAGTGTTCAACAGCACAGAGGGCATAGGCAGGGGAATGAAGTCACACTACTGGCACTTTCCCCAAAGGGACCCACCATGAGTCCTCGGGGTCCCTCCTGGCCAGGGTGGCCATCTTCACCCTGGATGGGGACATTAAGTTTATTGACTCAGAGACAAAAACTGTGATGAAGGGACCAAAGCTTATTGGCAGTGGATCCTGGCTGTGGAGCAGGACATACATACCCGGACACCTGGCTCCCCACGCTCGCCTCGGGGCCCAGGCAGCCCTGCTCCAGGGTCTCCCTGGGGATTCACAAGATACCAAACATAAGTGAGGGGAATCAGTAGGGGACAGAGGTCATGGGAGGTCAGTGGAGGTTGGAGGGGGGTGAGGCATAAAACAGAGCCATCAACATTTGTCCCACCTACCTTGTCCCCTTTGAGTCCAGAGGCCCCTGGTGCTCCCTGTGGGTCAGAGAGAGGTGAGTCTTATGGCTGTTAAAACCCATGCATGCCCCCAACCTTGCAGGTTAGCACAGTCCCCTTTGCCAGTTCTCCTGTCAGACACTGACACTTGGGCAACAGACACATGGGGCATTGGGCTTCTACTCACCACTGACCCTGGTGATCCAGGTGGCCCCGAAGGGCCTGGGGCTCCTTCTCTCCCTGGGGGACCTGCGAGACCCTACCAGAAAAAAAGGGCAAGAGAATCAGAGAGTGACACTGGGATCCTCTTTCCCCTCTGACCCCCCTCCCAGGAAAAGAAGCCCTTGATGCAGGGCCCCCTCCTTCTCACCCACTACCAGATTCCGAAGTCTTAAAGTCACAAAGTCCCCACATGCTGCTCCCAGCCCCCTCACCCGCTCTCCACTAGGGCCTGGCTGGCCTGTCTCTCCTCGAGGGCCTGGCTGACCAGGAAACCCAACAATACCAGGAGCACCCAGGGCTCCAGGGTGGCCGAGGTCTCCCTGAAATAAAGATAACAAAGGGAGGAGTGGTCACTGTAGGACCTCCTTCAGGACTAGCTCCAGAATTCCTTCCTTTTCCCACCTCCAGTGGCCTTTGCGCCCATTGCCCCTACCACTGGTGAGAGGGCACTGACTTACCTTCATACCTGGAGAACCAGTTGGCCCTGGGGGGCCCAGAAGCCCAATTCCTGGGTCACCCTTTGAGGAAAAGACGGGTCAGATCAGGCTCAGGAAGTCTCAGCACCATGACCCCCAGCAGGGGCCCTTCCCGTACATGTACCTTTTGACCTTTGAGACCTGGAGCCCCTTTCTGACCCTGAAAAAAAAACAGTATTTGAGAAGGTAGGAAGGCAAGCACAGAGCTCAGACATGGCCAAAAAACATTCCCAGAGGAGTTCAGACGTGACAAACACAGGCAAACTCAGGCATGTGACCAAGAATTGGCTTAGAGGAGCTAAGACAGGACATGGACCGACTCTTAAGGGCACAGACACAGGGAAGCTCAGATGTGAACACAGATCGGTGAGAGCTCAGGTGTGACCACAGGCACATGGAACTTATACATGAGCATAGACACATGGGAGCTCAGATGGAGACTCCAATGTGTCCATTCCCAGGGAGCTCAGACAGGCGTAGGTGGGAGAAAGGAGAATTATAAACATATGACCAAAAAGAGACCTATAAGAACTCAGATGTGTCCTGAGACCTGAGAGATTAGATAGGAGCACACGTGTGTGCTCAGACGTGGCAAGTAGCAGAAGGCTGAGGATAGGCACACAGAAGCCAGAGGTGGGGGCACCCTAACCCTGGGAATATGGAAGCCCGAGTGTGTGTCCCTGTGTGCTCTAACAACACTGGGACATGCAGCCAGACTCAGGGGTTCTGACATGCAAATAAGCCCAAGAATGGTCCCTTATGTCCACAATCACACTCCTGCAACCAGGCTTGCACTTGCCCAGACCTGAGACTCACATCTTCTCCAGGGTCTCCAGGCTCCCCTGCACGGCCAGCTTCCCCCTGCACAGAATGGGTAGTGAGGGGTCCAGCCACCCAGCCTCACCCCTCTCTGTCCAGAGCTCAAACCCATGCCAGCCCCACCTCACCTTCTCTCCCCGTGGCCCTGGCAATCCTCGGTCACCTTTGGCTCCCTGTAGAGACAAAGGTCAGGAGGCAACAGAAGCATTAGCCACAGAAAAACAAGACTCCAGGAGGGAAGCAAATGAGACCGGGGTCAAATATGGGCCATATTGGCTCGGTGCCTGTGGCTCAATCGGCTAAGGCGCCAGCCACGTACACCTAAGGTGGCGGGTTCGAATCCCCAGCCCGGACCCGCCAAACAACAATGATGGCTGCAACCAAAAAATGGCCGGGCCTTGTGGCAGGCGCCTGTGGTCCCAGCTACTTGGGAGGCGGAGGCAGGAGACTCGCTTGAGCCCAGGATTTGGAGGTTGCTATGAGCTGTGATGCCATGG
>CAUYQV010181432.1:0-10381 GCA_963574575.1 Galagoides demidoff
GGGCGCCTGTGGTCCCAGCTACTTGGGAGGCAGAGGCAGGAGACTGGCTTGAGCCCAGGAGTTGGAGGTTGCTATGAGCTGTGATGCCATGGCACTCTACCCAGGGGGATAGCTTGAGGTTCCGTCTCAAAAAAAAAAAAACAAACAATCACCAAATGGCCAAGTGTGCTGGACACTGAGATAGGCACTGTCTCCTACTCACATGGAGGGTACAGCTTAGTGGAAGAGACAGACATGAAATAAAGTATCACATGGTTACTAACTAAAATTGTGTTGGGTCCTATGAAGGAAAAGTAGGGAGAGTCTGTGGACACTTCCCTGACAAAATGAATTAGCCGAGACCCAAGGGTGGAGAGATGTTAGTGAGGTGTGGAAAAGAGGGTTTCACCTGACCTGCTTATGCCCAATTTCTCCTTCCTCTAGGGAGAGCCAGGGCCTCGAGGAGAAATTGGTCCCCGGGGCATCATGGGGGAGAAGGTAAGTGCTGCATGATAGCCCCTCCCTGGGGGACCTGTAGCATCGGATCCACCCCTTGCCCAGCCCTTTCCCAACCTGTGAGAGGCCTCCCCAGGCAAGGTCTCACATCTGTGAGGTGGAGCAAAGGACCCCCCAACCTGTGAGAGGCCTCCCCAGGCAAGGTTTACACATCTGTGAAGTGGAGCAAAGGACCCCCTCCTGTGACAGCAGGAATGGAGGGCACCTTGCCAGTGCAGGGTCTGGGGCCTGGCTGGGAGAGGCTGCTCCTGCTGATAGCTGGTTGTGACTTTCTCTCTCTATTTCAGGGTGACCAGGGTGAGAGGGGGCCAGTGGGACAGCCAGGGCCTCAAGGACAACAGGTGAGTGCAGGCCAGCTGAGATAGTGGTAGGAAGCATATCCCAATATCTCATTTGATTTAATCCGCTGGTTTACTTTCTCCTCAGGGCCCCAAGGGGGAGCAGGGGCCCCCCGGAATTCCAGGGCCCCAAGGCTTGCCAGGCATCAAGGGAGACAAGGTGCCAAAGCAGGGGGGATGGAAAATTCCTGGGAAACCCTAAGGGGGGAAGTGGGATCAGCTGAGCTCAGATCCTTCTAGAGCTCTCCAAACTGCCAGATCCCAGGGCTCTGGTCTGGTGGGATGGAGCTGGAGAGAGGGGTGTGGCTAGGAGCTGGCTGCGGGAGTGGTGGTGGTGGTGGGGAACGACACGTGGGCTCTTCCTTCTTGGAGAGGGGAAATCGCCAAGCTTCTCATTCCCCGCTTTCTCCAGGGCTCCCCAGGGAAGACCGGGCCCCGTGGAGGAGTGGTGAGTCCCAGCGCCCCTCTTCGGGGTCAGCCCTATCCTTTCATGTCCCGCTGCCGTTGCGCGGCTGACCCACGGTTCTCTCTCTGCAGGGCGATCCGGGTGTGGCCGGACTCCCCGGAGAGAAGGGTGAGAAGGTGAGGACGCATCGTGGGGGCAGGTGGGGTGCAGCAGCGAGGCCCTGGGGTCCCCACCATTTACTGATCACGGCTCTTTATGCCTGCAGGGAGAGTCTGGAGAGCCAGGGCCCAAAGGACAGGTGAGCTTCACCCCGCCCAAATTGGCGATCTTCCCTTCTGGGGTTCTCTGAGACTGCCTCCGTCCTGTCCCCGCCCCTTCCCCGCCCACTTGGCCGGCCGGTTCCCTTCTCACCCGGCTCTGCGCCCAACCCGCTCCCCCGCAGCAAGGAGTCCGCGGAGAACCCGGCTATACGGGCCCCAGCGGGGATGCGGGCGCTCCAGGGGTGCAGGGCTACCCTGGGCTTCCTGGCCCTCGAGGACTGGCTGGAGACCGAGGCGTGCCGGGACAGCCTGGAAGACAGGGCCTGGCGGTGAGTTGGGCCACAGGGCAGGGGGATTCTCCTAGGTAGATCTCTCTGGGGGCGCGCCTTATTCCTCAAAGGCTAGGAGTTCCTAGAGGCTCCCTGGGATCAGAGAGAGAATGGGTGTGAGTGTAGCAGGAGGGATTAGGAAACATCCTTCCAGGGAGAAGATGAGAGGGGGCGTATTGGGGGTGCAGGAGTGGTCAGCCCTTGTAGCCAGGGGCCTCTTTCTGAAAGGCTTCTACTTTCAGGGCCGAGATCCCAGTGACCAGCACATCGTGGATGTGGTGCTGAAGATGATGCAAGGTAGAGGGGTAGCAACCCTCGACTCCCCCCCAGTCCACTGCAGGGCATCGCCACCCTCCAGGAGCCTCTCTGTGAGGGTCTGGAGTCGTGGATGCTCACTCCAGCTCTGCATCCAAGGAGCCTTGGATGAGTCACTCACCTTTGACCTTTGCAATTAGGGCCCAAGGGAAGGGGGCCTAAAGTGCTTTTCTGTCTGCAAACCTAGGGGGCCAGAAGCCATCAAGATGCTCTGCCCTCCCTAGTGTTACTGAGCTGACACCCACCTCACAGACCTTGCTCTCTTCCTCCCTCTCCCAGAGCAACTGGCAGAGATAGCTGTGAGTGCCAAGCGAGAAGCCCTGGGTGCTGCAGGGATGATGGGCCCCCCAGGCCCCCCTGGGCCTCCTGGGTACCCAGGCAAGCAGGGACCCCATGGGCATCCTGGTCCTCGGGGCATTCCTGGCATCATAGGAGCTGTGGGCCAGATTGGCAACACTGGGCCAAAGGGTGAGCACTGTTCTCTTGTGGGAGTGGGAGATAGGCACAGGGATTGGGCCTAGACCACCCCAGGGGCCTCAGGCTGTCTGACTGCTCAACCTCCTCTTTTCCCTACTTTTCACCATTCCTCTTCCTGGGACGACCTACAGACACTTCCTCCATTCCCTCTGCCAAGCTTTCCAGGAGACACTTTCAGGGTTTCTCTCTCAGCAGCAAAGTGATAAGACAATGCACTATTTTATAACTTGGGTTTTTTTTTCCCCCAATTTACTTAGTGGCACCCCATAAACATCTTCTTATGTCTCTAGAGATGGGGGGCAGATGACCAAAAGAGTAAAGCAAGCAGGGTCTAGAGCCATCAGTGTAAATCCAGATTCTGGCACTTTATCTTTATAACACACATTGTCTATTAATTTCCCTGGGCCCCGGGCAGCACCTGTGGCTCAGTGGGTAGCGCACCAGCCCCATTTACCGAGGGTGGTGAGTTGGAACCTGCTCTGGCCAAACTGCAACAAAAAATAGCTGGGCATTGTGGCAGGCGCCTGTAGCCCCAGCTACTAGGGAGGCTGAGGCAAGAGAATTGCCTAAGCCCAGGAGTTGGAGGTTGCTGTGAGTTGTGATGCCACGGCACTCTACCAAGGTACTCTGTCTCTAAAAAAAAAAAAAAAAATTTCTCTGGGCCTAAGACTTACCATCTGTAAAATCGGTATATTAATAGTATCAACCTTAGTGTACTAGTAAAGATTAATTTAGAGGTAATTTACATGGAGTTCTTAATTTGCTGCTTAGTACACAGTAAATGCTAGATAGATAGTTAAACACTTTTCTGTAATAACTTTATTGATTACATAATCTTTTATCCTTTGTCTGGACATTCCTTTATTTAACCAGCCCTTCAGGATCATTTCTGACTTCATAAACTAGCACAAAACAGGAATAATTACGTGTGAAACAGAAATTAAATAGCATTATGATTTAAGAAAAAAATAGAAACCCAGCCAGAAACTGCAAAAAAAAAAATTAAATTAAAAAATAAAAACACAGATTCTGAAAAAAAATAAAAAAGAAATTAAATAGCAAAGTAGGAAAAGCATTTTCCAATTCTGAAAAAGACTTTCTTTTCGGTCTCTAGGAAAACGTGGAGAGAAGGGTGATCGAGGTGAAGTGGGACGTGGGCACCCTGGGATGCCTGGGCCCCCAGGGATCCCAGGTAAGACCTTGGCCTTGCCCAGCTATAGTTCTGTTCCTCAGCTTAGGGATTAATGACCCACAATCACCCGGGTCTCTTCCATGAAGACCTCATACTCAGTCAGCTTAGCCCTAGATGCCCAGCATCTAAATCCTTCTAGAGCTGGAATCCCTGGGTGGGTCCCAGCTGGGAAGTGGGAGCTGTATTCTGCAGACTTCCTGGAAGGGACCACCATCTCTTTGTGGAGGGAAGGAAGGGGCATTTGCTTCCAAGACTCGCGGATTGGGAGTTGAGAGTAATGGACATTCTCTGTGCCTGGAGCAAGGTCCCTTCTTCCTGTGGTGTCTTTGGCTTCATTTTCCCCACGTTAACAATTCTAGGGCTGACACAGGGGGAACCTCTGATGTGTTGATTTCCTTCCTTTCTCAGGACTCCCCGGCAGGCCTGGCCAGGCAATCAATGGCAAAGATGGAGACCGAGGGTCCCCAGGTGCTCCAGGAGAGGCAGGTCGACCTGGCCTGCCAGGCCCTGTGGGGCTGCCTGGCTTCTGTGAGCCTGCAGCCTGCCTTGGAGCTTCAGCCTATGCCTCTGCCCGCCTTACGGAACCCGGATCCATCAAAGGGCCTTGACCATCAGGCCAGGAACGGAGCCCAGTGGCATCCTGGGGCAGAAGGACTAGGTCCCCTCTGGGTGGACATGCACCTCGTCCATCAGCCCAGGAAATTAACTTTCCTGGGACGTTCTGTCTGGGACCCAGGAGATGCGATGGAAAGGAATTCTAAAACTTGGGGGAAGGGGAAGTGGGGCACTGTAGTGAAAAGGTGAGGGAGACAGGGTAAGTGTCACTGAAGAGTCAAGCTCCAGAAGGAGTGGGGTGGCTTCCCTTCCTGGAGCACCACTCAGCTGTTACCAAACAATGTTTCCTTAACCTGCGTCTCTTTCTCCACTGGCCATCTTGTCCTTGGGGCAGGTGGACTGAGGTCTCTGCTGGTTGCTGATCCTGTTCTCACTCTCTGGACTTACTGGCTGGCTGCTGATGGGTGACAACCCTGAGGTAGACATCCTTAAGCCAGCCCCACTGCTTCCTTCCCGCTCCTATCTGAGTATTTAAACATCCCTCTCCTCTCCCTTTCCTTTCTGGCATAACTCCACCTGCTGCCGCTACCCCCTATGCCTTCTCCCCAGATTCACTGGAGCCTTTCTGTAAATAAAAGCCCCCAACTTGGGTACAAACCAAGATGTGGATTGTTGGGCTTCATTTCTTATAGACCGGAAGTGGGAGGTGGTTGCTGGGCCTGCACTGCTTGGGCAGGATGGTCAGGGCTTGGCGGGGTAGGGGGTATGGTAGGGAGCATCTTCCTTTGGGCATATGAACTGCAAGCATGTGGATGGCATGGCATGTTCTAGGAATATCTGTGGGACGCTGGGAATAGAGGTAGATGGTGGCCTGTTGTGTTACTTTCGGTGAATCCTCTTCAAGCCATTGCACAGATGTGGCAAGAACTTGACTATGTCCTGCTTATCTCAGCAGAGCATACCTAGTGTCTTGCCAGGGCCTGCGACCTGGAAGGTCCTCTGTGAGTTTTGGTGCCCACTGTGCTAGCCCTGGGCAAGAGCTGGTAGTTAAAGAATGGAAGACCTGGCTCTTGCTTTCCAGGGGATTCCAGGCCCATGAGAAAGAGACAGGGACCTAGATGATAAAAATGTAGGGGAGACTGGCTCAGATTTGATCTGTAGCCTCTGGGGGCTCCTGATCCATCACTTTGGAGGCTAGTGAGTAGCTTTTGGAATTCAGGGAGTGAACCAATTTCTTTGCTCCATTATTGATTTGGGTATTTTTTACCCCCAGATGAAGCATTCTGCCAGCCCCTCTTGGAGGCACAGGACTCCAGCCTGAGGCCCAGGCTCATGCTGAAGCCTAAGGCCATCCCACACCTTACCAGTAACTTGGGTCTATGTCCCCATCTATGTCAGAATGCTCTCAGCCTCCTCCCCCCTCATTAGCCTATCCTCTCTCCTCCTTCCTCCCCAAACTCATTTACTAATAGTGACATCTCAGCCCCCTCACCCCACATTGGGGGCTGAGATGTCACTGAAGTGGGGTAGCACTGAGAGCCACCAAGGTGGCTGGCTTCACCCTCTGCTGCTTGGGGAAATCCTGAGCTACAGCATCCCCATCCCCACAGCAGGCCCCACTGCTGCTGTGACTGCCAGGGAAGCCCAGAGAGCACACAGAATCCAGGGGAAGGGCAGAGGATGGAGCTGCAGAAGGCAGTGGAAGGCAGCCCTGGGCAGCTCTCAGCACTGCATACCTGGTAGGAAGGAAGCATTGTTCCCTCCCTAGGCTCGATCAGCCACTCGGTCCCAGAGCCTGAAACCTTGTGCTTAGAGAGCCAGTTTTCTACTTGAAGTTTCCCCAGGTGCTGGCCATAGGGCCTTTTCCTCATTGCTTTCTGCAACTTACCCTGAGATGGTCCACTGGAGGGCTTCAGTTACCACAAAGATGTGACTCACAAATCTCAGGCAGAGTTCCACCTCATTCCTTACAACTCAGGCACTTGAAGGGGTTGAAAGAGGGCAATTTCCTAAGGCCCAGTGGCTGGGGGCCTTTGTAAGGTCTCCTGGTGGGTGAATTTCACTTACTATAATCTCACTTACTATAATTTCACTTACTATAATCTCCAAGTCTTTCATATACCTCTCTGACCTCACCTCCATGCTTGGGCCTGGTACATTCCACTCCAGCCATGCCAGCCCCTCTGCTGTTCCTCAAATATGCCACACTGCACACATGCTTGGAATGCTCTTTCCCAAATAGTACCACTGCCAGTGACCTCACTTCCAATCTTTACTCAAAAGTAACCTCATTCCTACCCTGATGTTCCAGATAACCGTCCTGCACTGTATTATTTCTCTTTAGCCATTAGCACTATAAGCTTCACTAAGGCAGAAAACTTAGGTTTCTCTTGTTTGCTGTTCTGTTCTTTAGCACATAAAACAGAGCCTGGCACATAGCAGGTGTTCAAGAATATGTTCAGGACCCCACCAGTCATCAAATTGGGAAGGAAGGGATGTGTGTGGCTGAGGTGGGTTACAAGATGGCCTGAAGTGTCCCCAACATTATTCCTATTTCCAAGAGTAGGGATCTGCTCTTTGACAACTGACTCTCGGGAGGCAGGTCTAGAGTCACAAACATGAAGCAGAAACTCACTCCCCTGTTTGCCATTCAGAAACAGGGGATGTAGGAGGCGTACCAGAAAGGGCACTGCAGGAAGACAGCCCGGCCCCCTCATGGAGGTGGACACTGACACAGCTCCCCCAGAGAGTAGCAAAGGAGAGGCCCACACCTGCCCCTGCTGACTCCTCTTTTCAAACTTTTTCTTTTAACTTTAATTTTTATTTTATTTATTTTGAGACAGTTTCACTGTGTCGCCCTGGGTAGAGTGCCATGCTATCACAGCTCACAGCAACCTCCAACTCTTGGGCTTAAGCAATTCTTTTACCTCAGCCTCCCAAGTAACTGGGACTAAAGGTGCCCACTACAACGTCTGGCTATTTTTTCATTGCAGTTGTTTAGCTGGCCTGGGTGAGGTTCGAACCCGCCACCCTCGGTGTATGTGGCTGGCACTATAACCACTGTGCTATGGGCACCAAGCCAACCTCTTTTTCATCTCAATGGCCATTAGTTAATTCTGTGCTTATTTACATCACAGCAATTATGGTGAATTGTTAACATCATCAAGTATTGAGCTCTTATTATTATCAGGTACTATACTGAACACCCTGCAGTCATCTCATTCTATTCCTACAATAAACTTGTAAAACAGGTACTATCCACATCTGTCACATTAAAAAATAAAATACTAGGAATACTAGGCTTGGCGCCTGTAGCTCAGTGGCTAGGGTGCAAGTCACATACATGGGAGCTGGTGGGTTCAAATCCAGCCTGGGCCTGCCAAACAACAATGACAACTACAACCAAAAAATAGTTGGGTGCTGTGGCAGGCGCCCATAGTCCCAGCTACTTGGGAGCCTGAGGCACGAGAATCGCTTGAACCCAAGAGTTTGAGGTTGTTATGAGCTGTGATGCCACAGCACTCTACCGAGGGTGACAAAGTAAAGCTCTATCTCAAAAAAATAAATAAATAAAATAAAATACTAGATCACAGGTGCTCTGGGAGGCTGAGGAGGGAAGATTGGTTGAACTTCGGAGACCAGCCTGAAGAAGACCAAGACCCTCACTCTACTAAAAATAGAAAAATTAGCTGGGCATTGTGGTGGTTGCCTGTAGTCCCAGCTACTTAGGAGGCTGAGGCAAGAAGATCACTTGAACCTGGGAGTTTGCAGTTGCTATGAGCTAGGCTAATAACACAGCACTCTAGCTTGGGCAACAGAGTAAGACTCTGTCTCAAAAAAAGAGGGGCGCCTGGGGCTCAGTGAGTAGGGTGCCGGCCCCATATACTGAGGGTGGTGGATTCGAACCCTGCCTTGGCCAAACTGCAACAAAAAATAGCCACCCTGTGGTGGGTGCCTGCAGTCCCAGTTACTTGGGAGGCTGAGGCAAGAGAATTGCGTAAGCCCAAGAGCTAGAGGCTGCTGTGAGCTGTGACACCACGGCACTCTACCAAGGGTGACAAAGTGAGACTGTCTCCAAAACAAAACAAAACACAACAACATCCCACTTCCACCTCTGGGTATCATTCCAAATTTTTGCTCCATATTACGGGAAGAAAGGGTTGTCTATTTTGGCTTCTAGCTTACCACACTGTTTTCCGATTTCTTTGCCAATTTCTCATCTCCCCAATATGTGAAAGACCAACTCAGTCCTTGGAAGGCAGCTTTTTCTCTCGCTCCTCTGATGATCTGTTTCATGGCTTTAAACTCCATCTATGCATCACCAGTCCAGACCTCCCTGCTTCACTTCATTCGTTTGTCTCCCCTTAGGTGTCCAGTAGGCATCTCAAATTTAACATGTCTCCAACTGAACTCTGGCAATTCCCCTCCAAACCCCTGCCCTCTGCAGCCTTCCCTAGTTAATGGCAACTCCATCCTTTCCTTTACTTAAGCCAGATACAATGGCATCATCCTCCACTCCCACTTTTTTTCTTGCACACCCATTCAATCCATCAGCATATCCTTTGAAATGTATCCAAAATCCAACCACTTCTCCCCACCTTCCTACCACCACTCCAGTCTAGCACCATTCACTATTTCTTGCAGGAAGGATGGCAAGTACCTGCCAATTAGTCCCTTTGCTCCTCAACATACAAGCCAGTACGTTTTATGATCTAACTTCAGTCAGATCATGTCACTCCTTGGCCCAAGATACTCCTACCATACTCAAGAAAAAGTCTTAGCTCTTACAAGGGCCCCTGTGCAATTTGTCTCCCTGCCTTTATCTCCCACTACTGCCCCCAGCATACCCCACTGCAGTCAGCCACCCATCTGGTTTTTCTCTCTTTTTTTTTTTTTTCTGAGACAGAGCCTCAAGCTGTCCCCTGGGTAGAGTGCTGTGATATCACAGCTCACAGCAACCTCCAACTCCTAGGCTCAAGCAAGTCCCCTGCCTCTGCCTCCCAAGTAGCTGGGACCACAGGCGCCCGCTGCAATGCCTGGCTATTTTTTGGTTGCAGCCGTCACTGTTGTTTGGCGGGCCCGGGCTGGATTCAAACTGGCCACCTTAGGTGTATGTGGCTGGCACCTTAGCTGCTTGAGCAACAAACGCCGAGCCTTAATATTTAATATGATTTGGTTGTCTGTCTCTCCCATAATAGAATATAAATTCCTTGAGATAGTGGGTTTTTGTTCCTGGTTTATTAATGTATTCCTTAGTACCTAGAGAGAGCTTGGAACAGAGCAGGGATTGATGGAAAAATGTAAGGTCAGTCAAATTTCTTAGCCAAATCCTTACCAGTAAATGCTATATTGGATAATGGAAACTTGGGTCTCTAAGTTTCAAGCTGTTGCCCTGGGTAGAGTGCCATGACATCATAGCTCACAGCAACCTCAAACTCTTGAGCTTAAGTGATTCCTTGCCTCAGCTTCCCAAGTAACTGGAACTATAGGCAGCTGCACAATGCTCAGCTCTTTTTTGGTTGTAGTTGTCATTGCTGTTTGGCAGGCCCAGGCTGGATTCTAATGCACCAGCTCTAGTGTATGTATTTAGTGCCCTAGCCACTGAGCTACAGGCACTGAGACGGAACCTTGGGTCTTAATCTGAAATTATACATTACCTATTAATAACCATCATCCAGAGAACCAGAGGGGATCTCTATCCCATTCATTGGCAAAGGCTGTTATCTGTTTACTCGGTGAGGGTAGTCCTGGTGTCATAGGTTTTTATAGTTTTCTTTTCCTTTTTTTTTTTTTGAGACAGAGTTTCACTTTGTCACCCTCAGTAGAGTGCAGTAACATCACAGCTCACAGCAACCGCCAGGTCTTGGGCTTAAGTAATTCTCTTGCCTCAGCCTCCTGAGTAGCTGGGACTACAGGTGCCCGCCACAATGCCCGATTATTTTTTGTTGCAGTTTGACTGAGGCTGGGTTCAAACCCACCACCCTTACTATATGGGGCGGGTGCCCTACTCACTG
>CAUYQV010181434.1:0-44341 GCA_963574575.1 Galagoides demidoff
GCTGCCTGTAGTCCCAGCTGGGAAAGCTGGGGCAAAAGGATCTGGAGCCCAAGAGTTTGAGGTTGCTGTGAGCTATGATGACACCATGCCACTCTACCCAGGGGACAGAGTAAGACTCTATCAAACAACAACAAAAAAAGGAGTTTGTATTCACTTTTTATTGATATGATAAATTAGTATAAAGCCATGTTATTATTTACCCTAAAACGAACAGTGCAGGGATGATTGGAATAGTTATGATGACAGTGAAGTAACCAACATTATTGTACATTGCCTGTGTCAGACTCCATCATAAACACACATTAGTATTTAAACTCGGACTAGTCTCATAAGAGAGAAACGATTGCTATTCCTTTTTAAAGTTAAGAAAACTGAGATAGGGAGAGATTATGTAACACACTAAGTAATCTGTCTAAAATTATATAACAAGCAAACCAGGGAGCTTGAATTCAACCTGAGATTTGCCTCAATTTTGTGTCTTTAATGTTGACCACTATCCTTTTCTAATGACAGAGAGGTCATCTCTCTAATAGCCTCCAAAAGATGGGATTCAAATTAATCTTATTAACCTGGAATTAGGCAACAGAGAAACCAGTAAAAGGAATTTCTTTTTTCCACCAGATTAACTCCTGAATGTTCCTAAGGTCTCCTGTTAAAATGAGTTGTTAAATTCCTTAAAGACATAGGCATGCAGAAGTAAGAACAAACAGCCACCATCCAATCTTCTCTCTCTCACAGATATGATTTCACAGATATGATTTTCTTTCTATATCACAGATTTCTTATTTTTAACATTAGTGTTTTTGATTTTTCTCTGAGAATACTTCTAGTGTAGCATTAAAAATATTTTACAAATGTCTACTTTAGTATGTAAATATACACATGGAAATCTCATATTCCAGTTGGAATTTCAGGAATTGAATTCACAATAAAATATTAAAAAACATAAAGAGGTTTGTTGTATCCAATTTGGATTCTTATCATGTTAATAGGATGGAGGTAAAGACCATGGTGGAAATACCAAAGTCCTGAGGTAGGATTTTACAGTATTTGCAACAGATACTACCTAAACAATAGCAGGCCTTGGGTGGTGCCTGTTGCTCAGTGATTAGGGCCCCAGCCCCATATACTGAGGGTGGCAGATTCGAACCTGGCTCCGGCCAAACTGCAACAACACCACCAAAAACTATAGCTGACCTCCAGGACTTTCACCGCTCCTGCTCTTGAAACAAGGTTAAAAGAGAAGGGTGGTTCACTGTGGAAATGTCTGCCTGAGGTAGATAAAGCCCCAAGAAGCAAATCCCTAATAGCTATAAAGGGGAGACTGAATGTTCAGAAGTTCTGGCAATGTTAATTAAAGTCTGTCATCCTTTGAGAACCTCAAATATAATGACCACTGGGAGCCTGGGTACTGCTTGGCTCATCAACTAAGTTACAAGCAGATTGAGATTGGCTCTGTTATATAACACACTCTGAGTTGACACATGCAAAGAATTTTGATATGTGGAAGTCTCAGCTGAAAAAAAAATGTGTAAAGTAGTGAGGAAGAAGCATTCAGTCTTACAAAAGTAAAATCCTGCCCTCAAAACACAATTGCATAAAATAAAGAGTTGTTTTCCTTCAGGTTATTGGGTGCCCTGGTTTGAGCTACCTCTGCCAGACCCGATTACCAGCGGCGTCACCGCAGGGTTAGAGACGTTCCTTCCCGTCCCTGCTGGGGTTTGGCGCCATCTGGTGGAAATTAGGTTCCGGTTTATAGTGTAAGGAGTTGATTCTGGTTCCTGTAGCTGGATGCTAAGGACTTCTAGGATAGGGATAGAGGTTTTTGAGATGTCCTTGTTAGCTGACACTCATTTAATATATCCATCAAGAGTCAGCCCTAGGAATATATTGAAAAGGAGAGGATCCACTCTCTTTTTCGGATAAAGGTTAGGAGGAATAGAACAGTCAATTGCTAATTACATTTTTGATCCAAATTGGTGTTACCACAGGATTTTACTTAATTTATGTCTATCCATAAAGTCTTGGTTGAATCTTAATCTAAACTAAGACCACAGGTGAATGCTGGAATCAGTTACTCTTGCAGAGACGATGTTTTTCTGTTCTTTATTTCCTAGCTGACCATCCATCCAGTTTCCATTGTCTGTGTCTTGGGATTATAATTAAGGTTCTGTGGGTACATTTGCCCCCTCTCTGGTTCATCATCTTTTGCCTGTAATGGTTACAAGTTCTTCAGCTTAGTTTGGCCTTCATTATACGCTTTACTCCTTTCTGTTTAAACAACCAATCGCTCCAGTACTCACTCACCTATAGCCTGAATGTCTTTTCCTTTTTCTTTCTCTCTCTCTCTCTCTTTTTTTTTTTAGACACAGTCTTACTGTGTTGCCCCAGGCTAGAGTGCAGAGTGCTATGGTATCCACCTAGCTCACAGCAGCCTCAAACTCCTGGGTTCAAGCCATCCTCCTGCCTAAAATTTGTAACTTCCTCCATTTCTAGGCTTCCTCCCAAGTAGCCTAGGCTATAGGCATCCACCCCCACCTGACTAATTTTTCTATTTTTAGTAGAAATGGGATCTCTCTCTTGCTCCGGCTGGTCTCAATTCCTGAACTCAAGCCAACCTCCTGCCTGAGCCTCCCAGAGTACTAAGATTACGGGCATGAACCACCATGTCTAGCCACTTTATCCGCTTAAAATCATTTGTTGAAGTCCCATTCCCTAACATGATGATATTTGTAGATGAGGACTTTAGAAGATAAATTGGTTTAGATAGATTTTGAAGTGGGGTCCTCATAATGAGATTAATAGGCTTACAGGGGAGTCCAACCTTTTGACTTCTCTAGGCCACATTGGAAGAAGAAGAGTTGTCTTGGGTCACACATTAAATCCACAGTCACTAATTAAAGCTGATGAGCCAAAAAAAAACAAGGTTCATGCATAATTTTTATGATACCTGCCACAACAGAAAAGCAAATAAGTCTTCACATAATCCACATATGGGCTGCCATTCCTGGGTTGGACATCCCTGCAAGAGATCCTAGCAAGCTTGTTCTCCCTCTCAGCTATGTGAGAGAACACAATGAAAAGGTGGCAACCTCTGTGGCAGGAAGAGAGCCCTCACCATGTTTGAAGCCAGATGAATGCTAGCACCCTGCTCTTAGGCTCCTTAAGCTATCAGAACTATGGGAAATGGATGCCTGTGTTAGCCACCTAGCCAGGACATTGGTATACCTCACTAGGGTATTGGTATTAGTATAGCCACCTAGCCTGCGGTGTTGTTATATCTCACTAGGGTACTGGTATTGGTACAGCCACCTAGCCCTAGCCGACGGCATTGGTATAGTTCACTAGGCTATTGGTATTGGTATAACCACCTAGCCTACAGTGTTGGTATAGCTCACTGGGCTATTGGTATTGGTATAGCCACCTGCCTGAGGCACTGGTATAGCTCACTAGTGTACACTCTGGGTTTTCTCAGATTTCTAAAGTGTTAGCCTTCAGTACATGTATTTTATGCCTCATCTATTGTATTCCTTCTTTAAATGTTTCTTCTTTCCAATATTTTGAAGATGTCCTCTAAGCCCCACCACTCTTTAACAAAAGATGGCAGTTGATGTAATCCTCTCTTGACTCTGTTTTTATTAAAACACCACAAATATTATGCAAATATTTGTTATCTTACAAATTGGATGTACTTTTTTGTCTGGTCAGACAGCACTTCTTATAATCATTATAATAGCACTTCTTATAATCATTGTTTTTCTTTTAGTTTTTAAGAAAACTTTAGACGAATCATAAATATGGATGAGAAAGATTGACTTTTTTAGTGGTACACAGCACATAGTATAGTTAGAATTAATATACCAGAATACATTGATACTAGATTGGTGTCTATTTTCAAATTTACTTTTGTTCCACTTTTATTGGGAATCTTTGTCTCTTTCCACTTTTCTATGCTTTAGTTTTCTCATCTGTAAAGTTAGAATGTTTATTAAATACTCTGTGTTCTGTCCTAGGATTAACACATAACTACATCATCACCAATAACTTGTATTTGTGTAGTACTTTACCCTAGAATTTGCAAAGTGCAGTAAAACCTTGTAAGTAGACAACCCAAGGGACTGTAACAAACTGGTCCACAGACAGGGCTGGTCAACATAAGGAACTAGGATGTGGTGCATGATCAGTCTGTAAAAATTAGGTCAACATAAGGAGGTGGTCAAAGTAGGAAGGTGATTAATGATAGAAGTCCTACTGTACTTCCACATTATCAATTAAATTCCCCATGTCTTGAAAGCCAAAAATTGTACTTAGCCATTTTACCAATATGAGAAATCAAGCCTTAAGTACTTTATCCAAGTGACAAAAATCGGTACATGGTGGAGCTGAGATTAAAATCTACTGTCTGATCCCAAATGTCATAGTGTGCTACAGTATTTCCTCATCTAGGAGATTAGTGACACACTACATTGCCCTCACTAGTCTATTATTTAGTGACTTTTTTATGTCAGACTATCTTCTCTCTAAAGTGACACAAAATGTTATTTTATACATGGTTTATCTCAAGCCATTTCCAAAATCCAATTGTACTTTCAGAAAGAGACCCCCCCAGTAAACACTTGGGAAATCTCTCTTGCTCTTTCTCTCAATTGAAAGTGGGGAGTTTACAAATGAGGGAAAAGGTACTAAGATCACTGCTAAGTAGAGGTGATGGCAGACATTCAAAGAAAGTGAAACTAGCACAGTAAAATTCATTGGCACGAGGAAATGATTTCTAGCGTAGCTTCCTAACTCCAGAAAGGCCCAAACAACCTGAGAAAATGGAACATATCCCAGTTATTTATTTCAGTTATTGCTGCAATTGCCACATGTGTCTTCCTCATAAAATCTTTTCCCAGACAATATTATCAAGAGCTTTCCCCACACTCTCTTCTTTCTGGGGTTTGATCAAGCTAAAAACTTCTGCACAGCTAAGGATACCACAACCAAGGCAAACAGATAGCCTTTGGAATGGGAGAAAATATTTGCATGTTATAAATCTGACAAAGGCTTGATAACTAGAATCTACAGTGAACTCAAATTAACCAACAAGGAAAGAGCAAACAATCCTATTTCTGAGTAGGTAAGAGACTTGAACAGAAACTTCTCTAAGATGAGAGATGAATAGCCAACAAATGCATGAAAAAATGCTCATCATCATCTTTAATTATCAGAGAAATGCAAATCAAAACCACTGTGAGATATCACCTAACTCCAGTAAGATTAGCCCACATCACGAAGTCCCAAATCTGCAGACGTTGGCATGGATGTGGAGAAAAGAAAACACTTCTACACTGCTGGTTGGAATCCAAACTAATACAACCTTTATGGAAAGAAGAATGGAGAATTCTCAAGGAACTAAAAGTTCCTTGAGAGGAACTAAAAGTTCCTTCCATTTGACCCCACAATCTCATTACTAGGTATCTACCCAGAAGAACAAAAATCATTTTAGCATAAAGACATTTGCACCAGAATGTTTAATGCAGCTCAGCTCAATTTATAATTGCCAAGTTGTGGAAGCAACCCAAATGCCCACCAACCCATGAAGGGATTAACAAGCTGTGGCATAATTATACTGTGGAATACTATTCAGCCATAGGACAAGATGGAGACTTGAGATCTTTTATGTTTACCTGGATGGAATAAAAACACATTCTTCTTAGTAAAGTATCCCAAGAATGGAGAAAAAAATCCAATCTACACAATACTAATGTGAAACCAGTATATAAGCAATTACATGCTCATATGAATGATAAAACACAAATGTAGTTAGCAAGGGGAAAGGGGGAGGAGAAGGGAGAGGGGAAAGGGGAGGGCAATTGCTGGAATCCCACCTAATGTGCATAATGTGAGAGTGTCCAGCACACACACTGGGTGAAGGGCTCTTCTACAATTTGAACTTGACCTTGGAAGCGAGAACAATGTAACCTAAAAATTTGTACCCTCACACTAATTTGAAAAGAAATTCTAAAAAATACACAAACAAGCAAAAATGATTGAAGAGAGATACCATCGGGAGAAGCAGTTTTATAAAAAAATGAGCACAGGCTTATTGAGGTGGGGTGAACCCGGGTTTATACCTCAATCTTCTTTCCTCTGAGGAGCTTGCTCTATTTCACTGACCTCTTAGAGCAGTGATTTTCAACCAGTGTGTCGTGAAAATATTTCAAAGATAATTAATTGAATTAGTTTTGAAAGTTCAAAGCACAGTAAATATATTCCCTTTTTTTGGTCTTTTTTAAAATTCAACGTAATTTAAGAATGCCATGGAAGTTTAACTATAGGTTCAAGTGAGTTGTGAGATAAAAAAGGTTGAAAAACACCATCTTAGAGTCTAGACTTTCTTATCTGCAAAATATTTTCAATGTGGTATGGGGGGATAGCTAAAATGCCATAAATATTTATTTGGTCTCTGCCCCCTGCTTCCTGGCACAGAGCTTCTAAAAGTCTTATAGATAGAAACTCAGGAAAAATCTTCTGCTGTATAATATTTGTTTTTTGACCCCAGTTCTTGACATAGAGCTCCTAGGCCTTTGTAATTTTCTGAGCTAAAGGATCATTTTTTATTGAAGTAACTCTTGATGAGCTCCTGAATCTCCCCCAGATGGGTGTTTCCTGAGGAACCACCCATGTGCTTAGAGGGTTGAAATTTTCATTGAATTTTCCCCCAGGGTTAGATTGAGTCGATTTCCAATGGTCAATGATTTAACCAATCATGCCGCTTCATGAAGTGTCCATAAACCCCCAAAAGCCTGGATTCAGGAAGCTTCGGGAAAGCTAAGCACATCAAGGGGCCCAGAGGGTAGCATGCCCAGAGAGGCATGGAAGCTTTGAGTCCCTTCTTCCATATGGCATCCTTAAAGTAGGGTCCATGGGCCACATGCGCCCGCTGAGAACATTTATCCCGGCCGCCAGGTGTTTTTGCACCACTGCCTGTCCTGCTTAGCAGCCGACTAGTCCCGGGCCCCGCAGTCCAGCCCCACAACGGTCTGAGGGACAGTGAGCTGCCTCCCTGTTTAAAAAGTTTGAGGACCCCTGCTACGCTATACATCTAGTTCCTCAAGCTGTTCTTTGTAATAGCCTTTATAATACATGGGTAAAGACTAGTAAATTGTTTTCCTGAGTCCTGTGAGCAGCTCCAACAAATCTGAAGGAGGCAGTCATGGGAACTCAGAATTATAGGCAAGCCAGTCGGAAGTACAGGTCACAACCTGAGACTTATAATTGGCATCTGAACTGGGGCACAGCGTTCTGGGACTAAGCTCTCAACCTGTGGGATCTGATGCTATCTCCAGCAGAGTATCAGAATGGAATTGAATTAGAGGACCCCTCACTGATGTCTGCTGGAGGACTCCCCTCCATCTTGGGTTAGAAGTGTCGCCTTGTGTGGCCGTAGCAGGGGAAAAAGTGGTTTTTTTTTTATTCTTACCTCTGGTTACACATACTGTCTGCTGTTTATACCAGCTAGTTCAACTGAAAGTACATTATGCAATCTGCATCCATCAACAATCTGTCGCTTAAAATATTATCCTGGACTATGATTTCTGAAAGTGTTTTAATGCTACCACTGCAGTGGTGTAAATAACGTCAAATTGAATGCTCTGACTTGAGAAACGCATGCTGCCTGGGAACACATTTACTCATTTAATGAATACTTATTGAGCGTCTCCTGGGGCTCAGTGCTGAGGAACAAGACGAGCGTTTTCTCGGACCTCATGGAGTTTATATTTTATTTACACTTCTACTTAATCCTCTAAACAAATGAAAAGCATGACTGCACTTTTGAGAAAATCTTGTCATTGATAAGTTGAAATTTACTTTAACTTCGGTATAAACTTCCCTTGACAACACTAACTCCCACCAGCATAACAAGGCAATAGATATGTTTGGCAGAGCAACTATTTATGTCCTGTCTTCTGTGTTGCCAGGGTGATGGGAGGAATATTGAAAACATTGGAGGTGGTTGTTATTGGCAAGGATCCTGACTTTCGTTTCCAAATGGGAGGACTGTAAAAAGCAAAACGTAGGCCGGGATGTGGGCAGGAGACGGCTATGGCTATACATAAACGGGATGAATGGGTTATTGTGATCAACCAAGTGTGTGTCTTGTTTTTGGAATCGTAATAGGCAATATTTCCTTGATGATATTTAAACACTGATGACATTTTAGTGATCATATCAAATATTTAGGGTTTTTTAAAGAAGATAATATTCTATCATTGCATGTTTTCAAAAACTGTGGTTTTCTTGTTTGCCAGCTTCTTCCTCTCCTTTTGATAGAAAATAATTCAAACAGTATACTGAGCTTTTAGTTCAGAGGTGTCCAGCCTGTTTTGCTTATTTGGGATGTCACATATTACAAAAAGTATGCATGGACTTTTTTTTGCTAATCAGCTTTCTTGAGTATTTGTATATTTCATGTGTGGCCCAAGATAACTCTTATTCTTTCAATGTGTAGCTGAGAAAAAAAAAAGTTTGACACCTCTTTCTTAGTCCCTTTTCCACATAAGAATGAAGTAGTTGCTGTAGTGTAAGTTCAGCTTCTGGGGAATTTTATAAGCATTCATATACATTGATTATATATTTTAAATGGAATAAATGATTACATACTAACCCTAAAAAGAAAAAGTCATCCATTTGGTCTGCTAAATTTTCTGTCGGATTGAAAAGCACCAAATGAACCAGGGGCTAAATAATTTGTGACATTTCCCCCTTACCAACTTCATTCAATCTCTAACACCAAGGCCAATAGCACTTTTTCTCTGAATTACCCAACGCAGCAGCAACAACAGCAACAAACTCCTTGCCAATAATGCTGTGGATTGGCCCTATCAGACTTCAGGCCCACCTCCACATATGTGGGGATCCTTTTTGTGCTTTAGAGAAGGGAGGGAGGGATGGAAGTGGAGAGAGAAGGGGGAAGAGGGGGATGGTAGGAGGGAGAGAAAGAGATGGAGGGAGGGAGGGGGAGCGAGAGATGGAGAGAGAGGCTGCATTTATTAGATTTCTTTGCTTTGGGATTGCTTGACATGAATTGGGTTTTGTCAACAATAGGCAATGTCGTGATATTTGGAAAAAAAGAAGTAATATGGAGAGATTTTATGTGTTTTACCTGTTTTTTTGTTTCTGCTTATAATCAAAGTCATACTGATGTGAGGTGTTTCAGCAGTAGAGTTTTAGCGTCTATTTTCAAGTTTCTCGGGGTTTGGAAAGCATTTTATAGCCATCTCTGGAGGCCCAGCCTGGAGCTCATTTCTCCAACTGTTGTAGTCACTTTTTAATTACCTAAGCCTCTTTTAAATTACTTTCTGCTCAAAATACCCAAAGTTGTTTTAGTTTTCTGCATTAAACCTTGTCTGCTATATGTCTCATGTCCTTCTCTGCTCAAAAACTTCAATCTCTTACTCTTTATGGGGAAGTATTAAAAAATTAGCATCCTATTAATGGATCTATATAACAAAAACACTGAACAATTATAGGATGTATCTTTTATTATTATTCCATACAGTCCATTCAGCTCTGCCCAAATTTGTGTGTTAAAAACCCAGTATATTTAATAGCACATGTGTTTTCTTACATTTTTCTCCTCTCCAACTTGTTTATTGAAAGTTTTTCCTTCAAATTCTCATTTTTATCGTCCTTTAATATGATGACCCTCCCATGATAATCTAATTAGAATTGATGTCTTTCTCAGTTAAACTAACCTGGCAGCACTTCTTACTTAGGATCATGTGAACCTTTTCAACACCATTCAGTTTCAACTGGACAGTGGTGCCTCTCTCCCCCCATTTGCATCATTGATTTATTTATCCAATATGTAGAGTATGCAGCCGTAAGCCAGTCCCTGCGCTAGAAACTGGAGTGAGGTGTAAAAACACAGTCCCTGTCTTAATACACCTCATATCTTAATTAATAAGAGAATCATTAAACAAACAGACTCTAAATAAATATAAAAGTTTCAACTCTGAGAAGTACTATAAAGAGAAATATATATCAGGTGCCTATTATAGGGAATCTCATTTGGTTTGAGGATTAAGGAAAACTATCTCTGGAAATAACATGAGGTAGTATCTAAAGGATGAATAGATCTTAAATCAGGTGGGAAGCAATACTGGTGGCGGGCATGTCACTGAGTCTGTTGCTCAGTGGGCAATCAGTAGAGCAATGGTGTCCCTACACCTTCTTAAAGGGCGCAGTAGGATATAAATGTCTTAACACAATAACTAAGAAAATGTGGTGAAGGCTATGTTAACCACTTTGATGAAAACATCTCAAATTGTATATAAAACCAGCACATTGTACCCCATGATTGCATTAATGTACACGGCTATGATTTAATAAAAAAAAAATCAATGAATGATTCAGATGGAGTTTCCCCTCACTTTGATTTGGAGGAAGCACCTTGGGCATAGGGAATTGCCCATATCCAAGAACACACTTTCCTTTCTGTAAGGGCTCACTACACCCATGCCTTGACTGTCTTTTCTACTCCACAGTCTTTTGCACACACACACATACACATACTCAGACACATACAAACATTTGGGAAGATGACTGGATTAAATATGGACAACGTAACAACAAAATAATACTGAGATCTAGGCACTTTTCTATTTATTTACATCTATGTTGGCATTTAATCTTCACAATAATCCTATGAAGCAGATATTTAAAAAAGAGATTACTGAAGCATAGAAAATACTAAACTTACCAAATGTGAGCACCTCTGAGCTTTACTATGTTCTAAATGTTACTTTTATAAGCATATTTTTGTGGCTATTGTTATTCTCATTTTACTGGGAGACAGGGAGAATAAATGATTTGCTCATGGTTTCATAGCCAGTGTGGCCAGACCAAAGTGTGAAGTAGCTGACCCAGTACAGCGCTTGTGCTGTTCACCATTCTGCACTTTCCAGGGCTGATTCTGATCCTGCAGAGTTAGCCCTGCAGGAGGATTCCGACCTTCATGGTGAAGGTATCTATTTGCTTCTTTGTTCTCAGCTTTGAACTCTAGACATGAATTCTCGGACAACCAAAAAATTTACATTTATCATTTGGTTATATATAAAAACCAAAAAATTTACATTCATCATTCTGTTATATATAATTTTTTTTCACATTATTCAATACATTTCTGGACTTCTGACCCTTCCCATGTAATATATGCTAATTAATACACAGAGTTTACTATTAAAAATAATTAGACAATATTTGGGAAGGTATGCATAGTGAATATGTATGCCGTCACTAGTTTCCAGTAGTCTGGATTGCTGAGAATTAACTCAACTATAATTAAATGATATAGTTAATATGTAAATATATATGCTCGTCAAGAAGGAACAAGACAATATCACCCAGATCACTTTGCTGGCAAGATGACCAGTGTAATGAACACATTTTCTGTTATATATGTGACTTGTGGAAAAATAATCTTGCCACATTCTGAAAAATGTAGAAGGCAGCCCTTAACTGAATTTTAAGGATGCCTCTGAAGGAGCATTAGGGTGCTGGTAATATCTTAAAATTCTGCACAAAATTTGTGTTTATTTGGGTACATGCATTTTTCTAGGGGAAAGAGTTCATTGTTTTTACCATATTTCCAAAATGATTTCCAAAAATAGGTTAAGAAATACTGATACAAGTTAGTGATTATCATTATCTACACTAACCAGGATATAAGAGAATAGATAATTATGTAAAGTTTAAGAATACTTCTTGCTCTGGAAGACGGAGAAGCAAAAACTTTACAAGAATTTAAGCCCCTGAATGACCATAATTCTCTCATGAATAAGAAAACCATGGTTTATAAAGATTGACTAGATAAAGCAATAAAATAAGCATTGATTTATGTACCTCTGTCCTGGATGAGGTCAAGATGAGCCTCAGACAAGTTGCTCTCATGGATCTGATTTCCTGGCAGCAAACGTTTCCCTGTATCAGTACCTACTTTTCCCCTTCTTCTTATCTATATATATTTTTTAATTTGAGGTGATTTTAAGTAAGATAAAGTTCTGAGATATAACTTTTTTAAGTTTAAATGTTGAGATAAATGAAAGTCTTAAAATCCATCAATTCCCTCCTTCCAAATGTAACTTACAGAAGGCATAATAATAATTTGGTTACCACTGGTCATCGTAGAGATATTACCTCAGGACAATTTGGTGGATAGTTTTTTTCATAACACAAAATTGGTACTTCTTCCTTAGGCAATGTTAGGTTAAGTTATAATCCTAACTGTTGGTCTGTGTGATTATTTTGCCATCTACTAATTTGTATGAATCTAGAAAAATAAATTCATCTGATTTAGAATCAAAAGCAAAAATATAAAATGCATATCTATGTGAGATAAAAATATATTTTAAACAGTTTAATACATGTACACAATGTTAACATCATACTTGGCAGATGTCACTCATTTCAAGAACTATTTTATTTAAGGAAATTTCATTAAAAGGGACCAACTCAAACAATACACCAGATCAGAGAAAATATACTTGCCTTATTCCAGTGGTTCTCAAACTTCCTAATGCCGCGGCCCTTTCATACAGTTCCTCATGTTGCAGTGATCCCCAACCATAAAATCATTTTCATTGCTACTTCATGCATGTTATGGTTGGGGGTCACTGGAACATGAGGAACTGTATTAAAGGGTCGTGGCATTAGGAAGGTTGAGAACCACTGCCTTATTTCTATTTTTGAATAATCTACCCAGCGTTTGTTTGCTTTATATGATATTCAAAATATCTTCATGTGATTATTGCCTTTGGAAATGAGTCCTCCTGTGAAACTAACTACTATTTGAGAGACTACCCAGGAAGAACAGTATCACATATTTGCAAGAAAATTTCACATTAGAAAATAAACTAGATGCCACACATAAGGGAAGGAGGAAGAGCACGGTCTCTGGGGCAGAATCTGCGATTGTCTCCGACCCTTCTTATGAGAATCTAATGCCTTCCCCATCTGTGGAAAAATTGTCTTCCATGACACCATCCCTGGTTCCTAGATCATGACAGATCTCGGTTTCTCCTGGTCTCTTGCAGCTGGGTATCTTCCTGGGATTAGTTTATCTCCAATGGAATGGACTGCAAATACGATGAGCCGACTTCTAGGCTAAAATTTTCAGACCCTGCTACCTTTTCCTTTCATTTCCAGTCAGATTTGACTATGACGATAACATTAATGTCCTAGAGGTGAAGCTCCTAACCTGAGGGTTATGGCTGGATGGAATTCAATGTGTCCATGAAACTCAGGCGCTGAAAAATTACATCTTCATTTTTATTACATTAGGATTTTCTTTTGTTAAGAACATGGACAATAAATCATAGTAATATTAATTATGCGTGTGGCTTTGGCAAAAATAGAAATCATGGATATTTTCAAATTTATAGTCATTGCAGGTATCTTAAACTGTGGCTCAGGTTCATAATTACTTCGAAGTGTGATATTTATATCCATAATTTAGATGGTTTAAATCTCATAAAGTGATAATAAAAATTTATAAATTTATATGTTTTGATAATGGCATTTCAATGCAATTTGTTTCCTTTTAAATCTGATGCATTTTATTTTATGCATTTAGTGAACATCATGCTGAGAATGGGTCCACAGGTGTCACCAGAGGCACATGGCACAAAAAAGTTAAGAATACTGCCACCCTAGAGGATGGAGAAGCAGGAACTTGGAAGGAAGCCAAGTCCCTGAATGACCAGACAGGGAAGCGCTCACAGCAGGAGGGGAGCAGTGGGAGAAAGAGTGAAGCTCCATCTGTGTCACGTGGCATCAGCACCAGAGCTCTGCCTCCTGTCACATCAGTGGGGGTATCAGATTCTCATAGGAGCGAGAGCCCTGCTCTGAACTGCTCATATAAGGGATCCAGGTTGCCTTCTCCTACTGAGAACCTAATGCTTTCTCTCATTAGTGAAAAAATTGTCTTCCATGACACTAGTCTCTGTTGCCAAAAAGGTTGGAGACCTAGGAGATGCAACTCAAAATTTTCCACATGGAACAAAAGTAATCTCTGTTATTTTGAGTCAATCTCTCCTGGGACCCTTCCTGTTGCAGTAGTCCATAGACATCTACCTAATGCTACACAGATCATCAGCTTCTGTCACTTACTGCAGAAAGGAAACCATTTACAACCTTTTTTTTTTTTTTTTGCACTTTTTGGCTGGGGCTGGGTTTGAACACAGCACCTCCCGTATATGCAGCCACTGCCCTACTCCTTTGAGCCACAGGTGCCACCCTGTTTACAACCTTTTTAAAAAGACTCAAAAGTGTAAGAACAAAAGATTTTATAATAGTAAAAAAATAACAATTATTTTTATAGAAAATTAAAGAGTGTTCAATATTTTAATACAGTAAAATACCTATGTGAACATTAAAATCTTAACTGCAAAAACCAGGCAAACCAATAGTATATTATTCTAGATACAAAATACAGGAGATACTACTGAATTATGTAAAAATTACAAGTAAAGCAAAGACTTGTCATCACCAGTTTCACTGCAAGCCCACTATTGTCCCAATTTCAAATATCTGCTCTCTGGCCAAAGAACCCTTCAAAGCCACTATAAATATTGCTTAACCCACAAAATGTCTTTCCCGTATTTCCATCATGTACTGAAATTCCCTTCTTACCAAGTTCACATTTCATAGTCACCCTTTGTGAGCATTCTGAGGCATATACCCCAAATTTCTTCCCTCTGTTGTTGTATTCTCTGACTGTACCCGAGCACCAGTGTGGGAAGAGGAAAACTTATCATCATGATCAATATTGTCATCTAAACTTCATGATCATTCAGCTCAAGTGGGCCTTCAGCTCTGTCTAGCAGCAACGCTAAATAGTCCTACTACAGTCGGTCTTCTACTCCTCTCCTAGGAAAGTATCTCATGTTTCCTCTTCTTTATTCAAACTTCTAATTCATCCTCCTGTCTTCATTCTTAGTCATGGAGAAAATTGGAGCAAAGAGAAAAGAACTTTGCCCAGCCTCTGCACCACATTCACACCTGCCATCCTCAAGCCTCCCATACGTGACCTTCCCTCCTGTAACTGAGCAGGGACGGCCTGCTTGTGCAGTCTGTAAAGCACCTTACCACTTGCATCCACTCCTCATTTTCTCTTACCTCCCAGGAACATGGCCCATGCAATCACCTTCTCTGTACCTTGTCCTGCTCATTAACACATATAACTTATTGTGATTTCTTCCATGTTTCAGAAAAGTCTCTAGACCACACAGTCCTCTGTGGCAGGCATTTCATTTGTCTTTTGATTTTGGAGCAGAACTCTTGGTAGTTGGCTGTCCTTCCAGTTTCCATTTTTGTTGGACCCATGCGTGTCAGTTTTATCCTATTTTCCACTCCCACTCTGGAACTTCTTTTATCAAGGTCACTGGCAACTCCCATATTGGTAAATCTAAATGTGTCAGTTCTTAGTACACACCTTACCCTGCCAGTGAGGAGCATTTGCCACCATTCTGACTTCTTGTTTAAGACCTGGCTTGTATTGCCAATATAACTTGTTGTTCCCAGCCTCTTCTCCAACCCCCCCTCACCAATCACATTCCCCAGCTCTCTCAGTTTATTCTTTTCTCCTGACCTCATAGTATTGGAAAACTTTAGGACTCAAGCACTATCCTTTCATTTATCATCCACTCTTACTCCCTTTTATGTTTAACTGACGTTTATATATCTTTAGCCCACACTTCTTTTCTGAGGCAATGTGATGCCTCTTGCTTTGTTTATTCCTCAAGTCTACTCTGCCCATTTAAGTTCTTTTGTGATTCCAGACAAATTTTAGAATTTTGAGGGTGGGTATAGGGGTTACATTGAATCTGTATATTGCTTTAGGTGGTATGAACATTTTAATAATTTTGATTCTTCTAATCCATGAGCATATTATATTTTTCCATTTATTTGTGTCCTTTTCAATTATTTTTATCATTTTTTAGTAGTTTTCATTGTGGATATCTTTCACCTCTTTAGTTATGCTGATTTTTTCTTTCACCTCTTTGGTTATACATATTGCTAATTTTTTGTAGCTATTATAAATGGAATTGCTTTTTTGATTTCTTTTTTAGAGAGTTCACTGTTGTCATAGAGACATGCCACTGGTTTTTTATATATTGTTTTGTATCCTGTGACTATACTGAGTTTGTTAGTGCTAACAGGTTTTTTTGTTTGTTTGTTTTTGTAGAGTCTGTATCATGTCATCTGCAAACAAACAGGGACAATTTAACATCTTTTTTTCCAATTTGGATGTCCTTATCTCTTTCTTTTGCCTGACTTTTTTGTCTAGGATTTCCAGGACAATGTTGAATAGAAGTGAAAGTGGCCATCCTCTCTTATTCTGGATCTTAGAGAAAAAGGTTTTAACTTTCTCCTGTTCATTATTATGTAGGTGTGAGTTTGTCATATAGACAATTATTGTATTGAAGTATGATCCTTTTGTACCTAATTTGTTTAGAGTTTTTATCATGAAGGGATCTTGACTTCCTGAATGCTTTTCTGTGTCAATTGAGAAGACCATATGATTTTTGAGTAAATGCATATTTGACAATATAGATAATACACACATATTTGAAAAGAAATGAAATCTAAATTTTTTTAGCAAAATTTATTTCTGTTAAGAGCATTTCAATTAGTATCATTTAAACAATTCACTGAGAAAAACAAAATGTTTCGATCTTCAATGCTAAACGCAATGAGACTATTATGCAATTGTCTGTTGGGACTTCCAGGTCTTATTTCTTCCCTTGTCATTTCGTGGTCAACAAATGTGTTCTTGATCATTGCTGATTTTTATTTCCTATCTGTGCAGGGAATTTTTATTCCCATATATAGATTTTTGGTTTTTCAGGTTAGCATCTCACTCAGTAAAATCTCATTTTTCTCCAGAGCTAAGTACAAAAGGGGAAAGATCAGTCCATAATAGAACAATGCAGTGAAACCTTAGCTGAAAGATATCTGGCCATGGAAACAGAGGCGCGTCCCGGAGAGTCAGAGGTTATGTTTTCTCACAAGCTATTTATCTGCTACCACTAATGAAATAGAAAAAGAACACTTCTTAAATACCTTATATCAGATTATTTATATCTATATTGGTAAATATAGACACATTTAATATACATGTAAAATATTTTATTTAATAATTGTTTCCTCTTGGAGTATTGATTCAATGCATAATTCAAGGTGAACAGTAAGATCTTAAACAGTTCTGCCTCCTCTTCACAGACCCATCCTCTTATCCTCTTACTGTGAAATTTAAAATATGGGACTTTGACGGCCTCCCCATTTTCATTTAGCAATTTAATAATATATTTTTAAGGATTATTCATTTACGCACTCATTCATTTGTTTAACAAATATTTATCACTGACCTCCTGTCTGGCATTATGTTTATTTCTAGGGGCATAGTAAGGATAAAACAGGGAATTCCTGCCTTCATGGCACTTGGAATCTATATAGGGAGCCAGATATTTTGAGTAACACTTAGCAAGTACAACCAATACTACTACGTGATCAAATGGTACAAACTGTTGTGCTTGGTGGTTTGGTTGAGGAACCCCAGGTAGAACAGAAATGAGTAGGGGATTATAAGGGAAAGAGAAATGCAAAGCACATAAGGAGCTGTGCAGTGAAGACGTGGCTGTCTCTACTATCTGCCTCCCCCTGGCATGGATTCCAATCTGTGACGTCTACATAGACCATAAACTCCTCAATCACCTAACGGGCAATCTGTCCCTGTAAACATACACTTACTATGGCTACTTAAGTTGGCACATACTGAATGTGCAAAGGGCAAACATGGAGAGAATCAATTAGGTTACCTGGAAAAACAGGGAACACAGAAACAGGAGAGGTGTGTTCTATCCAGCTCTGAAAGATGCCCAAGAGGTCTTTTTGCTGTTGTGAATTTTATTTTGTTTTACTTTAAAAGAGAAATGGGAACAAAAATCTGAGAAAATGGAATTTTATAAAGGCCTAGTTGTTTCTTGGGTGACAATTAGAAATTTGATGTATGGGAAAGGACAGAGTGAATTTGGGGAAGAAAGTCAAGATGGATTCTGAGAGATATTTTATGACAGGATAAAACAGATATTCCATCCGTTAAGCGTCAGAGAGCCATCAGGGAAAAAATAACGTTGTGATGTGACTCTCTGATGGGTAATCTTAGCACTGTTACGTCTGTTTATGAGATAAGAATTCATCTTCCTATATTTTAAATCACATTATCTAGCAACCCACCTACTTTGTATAGTATGCAAAGATAAACCTGCTTGTACAATTCAGTTCAGATACGAACAATTTGCTTCTTACTATTTGTCTTGAATCTAGAAGCAGACAAGGCATGTGGAACAGACCTTATGTTGACCCACAGGCCATTAGTCATCCAAACCCATAAACATTCTTCTCTACTCTGACTTCTAAGTTCAAAAATTTTTCGCCTCTAGAAACTAAATCTTTTCAACTTACCCAAACATCTACCCAAAGAGACATTTATTTCTGTGAGAAAATAAATGGCTCCTCCTAATTAACAAATTAAGGTTCTAGGCACTTTAAAAACATTACATTCATAAACACATACCCTTACCTATTTTATTGAGACAAACTAATTTTAGCTTTTTAAAATGAGAGGTAGTCATTGACAGAACAGACAAATACAATGTACTAGTGCAAGGGCAAATGCCAGTTTTTGAATTATATATAGTGATGATTCATGGGCATAACCATAAATCTTATATAACAGAGCACATCCATCTTGGAGGATTGTCAGGAGCATATGGGACCTTCAGGTGCTATAGTGACTAATGACTATTCCTAGCTCAGTGTGAAATTCCAAGCTTAATGCCTAGGTCTACTTATGTGTTCATACAAAAACCATACTACTATTAGGGCATTTTTACTTATTTGACTAATTTGTGAGCTCCAAAACAGAAAACTATTACTGAATAAAACCAATGGATCTATTTACTCAAAAGATTTTTTTCCCCCACAAAACAGAGTGGTTATGTTCAAATTGCAAGGCTGAATGTGTACATGCCTGTGTGCTTGTATGTGTGGGCACGCTTTGCGTGTTACCTGTACAGATATAAATCTAGTAGCCTCTTGCACCCATTGTGGACATTTGAATAAACCTTTCTCTGTGGCGGTGGTTTATTTTTAATATCTGAGGCTTCTGCTTTTGTTTTTGTAAGGACTGCTTAACAAAAGGAAGCTGATAGCATAAAAAAAGAAAAGGATTTCTGACCTGAGAAGACAGAATGGGAAGGACTTAAGCTGTCACTAATTTTGAGCTGAACGGCCAACCACCAGCAATTTCAGATACAGAATAGGAAAGGTTAATAGGAGAGGCTGCTAATGAATCGTGAGGAAGAGAACTAATTTAAATCCTTCAGTGGCTGCAGCACCCCTCCTTGCTAGTAGGGAGTGCCCGGATTTCAAAGCTGATGCAGAGTTTTTCCTTTGGGAAGTTGGCTATGGGGTGTATATTGACTGCTTGAAACAACAGTGCTCAAGCCAAAGTGCAAGCAAAAAATCTTTGCCCAGTAACAAGAATGGAGAACCAACAAGGTGTGAGGGTCCCTGCTGTGCTGTTTTGTTCTCTATAAAACTGAGCTTATAGAAAGCTGCCTAGTTTTCATTTCATCAACTCGACTGGATCCCACTTGCACAAAGCTTTCAATATCTGGCAGCCTTGGGGGACTCCACTTCTAACAGTTCCTTCAGGATCATTCTTCCTGCTAAACCAGCCAGGTTATTTTTAGGTCTTAAGAGTCAGGGTATCAGGTGAGGGAAAAAAATTGATGGAAGAAAGAGTCAGACTGTGGGGAATTTTCAAATTCAGCCTCTCAAAAGCCCACTAAAAATAGGTGATTATACATACACTTTTCTAAATTTAACTATTTCAAATATATTTTCATGCATTTTGCTTAAAAATAGAATACCTCTTTTGGAGTATTTGGAGTAGTTTCATATGTGGAAAAGGAAAAGAGAGAAATTTGAAAACAAAGACAAAAAGGAAAAAAAACCCACAAACCAAGGCAAGATATCTATTATGGAGGGTCTTAAACTTCTCATCTATCAGATTTAATTTTATCTCCTCGTAGGAAGGCGGACAATTCTGACAGGATAAGCATAGATTATCTTTGGCCTTAGACCATTTCCTTCTATGTGTTTGCAGTTTGATTCTTGTTGATTTCTCCCAGGGATTTTTCCAGATGAATAATTAATTAGAGTCCATGTCAATTTTCCATGGTCATTGAGTTCTGTCAAAATCTTCCCAGAATAAAATCTGTGAGTTGTAAAATCTGAATCGTTACATAGTATGCTCTCCTCCTAATTTGAAGGTTGTCTATGACCATATAAGATTTTCCATTTAAAACTCAATTAGCTCTCACATTATAATACTGGATACACTTTCCTTTTTAAACTTTCCCTTTCATCACGTCAACAATACACTGGAACAATTATTTTAATTTGAACAGTTTGGGTTTGATTAATTTGGTTGTGATTCAGCAACCATTCTACACCCATGATTAATTAGATTATAAAATACATATAACTATTGTCTGCTGTTATAGAACTTACATTTTTTATTCTCTTTACACATTTTAAGATTTTATTATTAGAAAACAGCATGTAAATAATACTTACACAAATAACAGAATCAAGTAGCTAGAAGCAAAACTGAGATAAGAAAGCATAAAATCCACGTATGATTCTTATTCTAAAATACAAACGATGATTCTATAAGTTTCCTCTGTAATCCTAACAAATGTTTATCATTTGTACAAGAATAATTACACTCACGGCTAACATATTTCATATATTTTCAAATATCTCCTTCCTCAAATAAACTTTTTAACATGGCTTTTCCTTTTGTGTCTTACTCTTCAAATTATTCTCTTTGCTTTTGGCCTTTGTAACACATTTAAGGTTGTAAATTCATTCTTAGGCAAGAAACTGAAACCAAATTCATTGAGGGTTCCATCAATTCTGAATATGAGATGTTCTAGAATTAATTTCTACCTGATATCATAAACTTTTCCATATACTTTAATTTTATTAAAAAAATATATATGCTGACTTGGATTCAGCAAAGTTCATTAAAATACATAGAAATACTTATATGTTAGTTATTATCATTATGTTGTTTGGCTTTTCTTACTTTTCTCTGATTACTTCTCAAATATATTAATGTTGGGTTTCAAGGCAGCTGCCTGTGTTCTAGAATATCTGGTTGGGGGTTTAGGCAGCTGCCTGGGTTCCTGGTTTTTGGAGTACTCTTGGACAAACAATGACCAGACACCCCAAAGTAAGGCAAGTATGAAACAAAGTTTCTTGAGGAAGAGAAAGATAGGTATACAGAGTAAGTTCACAATGTAAGGTATGTTTGTCATAGATAACAAACAGGCCACCATCGCCTCCGTGAATAGGCAAAGATGCATAGGTTACGGCCAGTGACTCTCTTTTATGCCACCTGGCTTGGGCCCTATCTTGAGATTCAGAGGTTTTGGAACCACAGTCTTACTATGCCTGTGGACCTCCCATGAGACTTTCTGAGAGCCCATGAAGGGAGTGTGGACTGCAGTGCAGATTTCAGCTAATGACATGACAATTAGTCTAGGTCACCTGCAAGACTCTATTGTACTTGTTTTGGGGCTAGAAAGTCTTCCACACCCTTTTCAGTTGGTATAGGCCAGCTGTTTCTAACCAACTACCTGAAAGTAACATAGATGACAGTCAGGATACCAGATAAAATGTTGTGATATTTCTTGGAATTAACAACATTCTACCTTATTTTCCATTTTTCCCAGTCTGTAACATCTGTTCTTCCTTTTTCCCATACTAATATACATTAGAGACAACAGACTTACCTTCCCTGCATCTCAGACTTCATGTGTTTGCTCCTCCTCCCAGGTTCCACTGCTTTCTCCTGCTCTCTTCATGTTTTCACCTGCCTGTGATAGTCTTGCTTTCCTCAAATAACCTCCATAAAGTTTTCCTTTTGTCACTAGCCCAAATTTCTAATCTGCAATTATTTGGAATGTAAGTTAATTCGACCATTCTTTCATTCAACAAAATTTTTTGAGCACCTATTAGGTATCGGATACTTTTCTAAGCACTGGGAGTACAACACTGAAAAATAAAATCCATGTCTTAGGGAAGCTTACAGTCCAGACAAGTTATATATATGTATATTGAGACAGACCACAAACAAAACAAACATAATTGATACTATATTGAAAGATGGTAAGAAAAACAAAGCAGAGGAAGGTAATACGGACTGAGGTTGGTAGAGAAGGAGGTTGCTTCTAGTTTCTATTTTTTTTTTTTCATTTTCTGTTGAGTTCTAAATGCATACTTATTTTGGGTTGAATTCCAGATTACATATGAAAAGTTGTGTAAATAATTTGAGGCACTGATGATAATTTCTGGGAGAGGTAGTCTGGTTCATTCCACTGTGACGGACAGATTAGGAGGCCTTTCACTTTGTCGAGAAAGCAAACCTTAGTAGATGCTGAACTCCAATTTTTCCCCCTCGGTCCTGTGAGACAGCCAGGAATTCTGCTCAGCCTCTCAGTATCTCACCTGTGGCTGCTGGAGTTGCCTTGGGCAGCGCACCATCCCTGGAAGTGTAATGAGCACTGGATAACGGGAGTTCACAGTTAAAACCAGCGTAGTTAGAGAAGGCCTCTGACCTGTGTGGGCTCCAAAGGCAACTTGCGAGCCTTTAAACAATGGTCTGTGGGATCTGGGTGAGGAGCCAGGGGCTCTCCTGAAGGATGCCTGTTTCTTCGGGTCTTAGTCTTTGAGAAGGTGGTCACCTCATATCAGCAGCATGGACTCTGTGCTCTGTGTGGGTCTCTCAGATAGAGGTTACGTGCAAGTGCTCCCCTCGCCTTCTGTGTTTCCCTTGCTGTATCTGATGCACCTATCCCTAGTCAAAATCTAGATGACATGTGTGTAAACACATCTGTAACCTTGTCCTGTACTCTAGTGGTCTTTCTTTCCTCCTCCCTAAATCCCCCAAGACCCAAAGGGACAGACTTTGCTCTTCCCCGGAAGGGGCCTCTCTATCACGGAAAAGGAGGCTTTGTGCCTACCATGCTGGGAGAGCACTGTGGAAGAATCCTCTCTGCTGGGGCTTCCAATTTATTTAGCACCATATCATAAAAACCTTCAAACTATTATCCTGGAAAAGAAGATACATTATTTCCCGTTGCCCCCAAGGCCCTTGCTCACTGAATAATAACTTTGAAAGTTTACTTTTAGACATGGGGAACCACAAATAGAACTTTATTTACTGAGGGAAATTAAAACACAACAGTTCAATCATTACAAAATATTAGCCCCAATAAACCAGAGACACTCTCTTACTAAACAATGTTCTCTTCAATGTAACTCTGTAGCCTTGATGGTGCCATTTCCCCTCAAGAAATTGTTTCACTAATTAATTCTCACTAGGTGAGAATCTCGGTCCAGTGCATATTTTTCATTTATCACCAAAGGTCAGTTGAAATGGCCAGTTTAAAATGAGTCATCAAGAAGTCTTATGTATTCTACAAAGAAATTCTCATTCAAACGTTTGCTTTAAAAAAAAAAATCTAATTCAGGATATTTTGTCAAACCCTAGCAAGTATAACTTGGTACACAGGAAACATTGTACCTTTGTGATATTTACTGACGGATTTTGTTTCCTGTATTTTCATAAGCCCTAGTATGAGTAACTTGTCATTAGGCTGAGCGTTGATGTGGAAAGTAGACTCACCATGGATTTTCCACAGAGTTCCATTAAAACAATGATTGACATTTCACTCTAGTGAGATATTAATCCTTATTTCAATCACCAAGTATTTATTGTATTTAACTTGTTATGTGAGTATAAATGAGGGAATAAGTATACACTGGGTTGGGAATGGAATAGAATAGCCTATAAGTAGGGAAGCAATTGGAAATTGGGCAGTGAGACCTTGCAGCTAATAATTCTGGGCAAAAAGAGTCATAGAATTCAATGACTTCTGGAAAGAGGTGAGTCTTTCCAGGTTGTATTAAATGTATGGGCTTTGGAGATAGACTGCTGGGCTCATACGCCATCTCCGCCATTTACTGGCTATGTGGTTTGGGGCAAGTCAGGAAATATTCACTTTGTTACACTAGAGATGCTCTCTGAGTGGAGAATATCCTTTATAAATATGACTCCTTAGAATTTGTCTGATCATGCCATTTCCTCTCAGGAGATATTTTCACCAATTAAATTTTAATAACTTCTATGAAAATCTAGTTCCGATGCAGACTTTTCTTTCTTTAATTTCTTTGCTTCCCAGCTCTATCACTTGTAAGATAGAGATCATGACAATGCCTGGCTTATTGAGTTGTTAGAAAAATGAGGTTGAATCAATGTCTGTAATGCACTTTGAAAAGTAACTGGAACATATTATGCACTATACAAATAAAAACCACCATATACTGAGAAGCTATATTTTTTCTATTAAAAACTCAGTATTATATAAAACACTCCTAACACATGGAAGACAGCATCTATAGAGCCAAAACCACCTAAAGAATATATACAGTTTCCTTGATAATAAGCAGCTATAGACAAGTTAGGATCTACAGTACAGGAGTGCAAGCTCACGTACATTCCAGCAGCACACAGAGTGCTATGCATAAGCTAGAGACAGAGCAGACTTAAATTCTGTATACAAAGTCTAGACTGCAAGCAATTCTTTTTGTAACTGACAGTAAATGTCTTGACATAAAAAGCAAGTAGTCTTATGTAGACAGAGCAGAATATGACCCTCAGGGGACTTAGAAGAGGCCAGTAATGGTTCAGAGCTGAATGATTAAAGAAGACTGAGATCTGAATAGGAATACCATGAAGGGCCATGTGTTTTGACTGAATCCTTAGTGAATAGCTTGCATAGATTAATACTAAACCACACTATGATGACATACATACATATTTTGTATGTATATAAAAGGCTTACATTTACTACTTAAATGATTAACTGGTTTTTATCCCATATAGCCCTTCAGTCAATTTTAGTAAACCCTCTTGAATAGCCACATTGAAGAGCAACTCCTTATAAATAATTTTGTAGATAGAGGTCTGAATTAGGAGAACCCTAAAAGAGGCAGTTCAGATACACTTTATAAAATGATGCCTTAATGATCATGACCACACATGTTTTCAATAAGATTCCAAATGTTTATACAAATTTTAATGTATTGGGGGAGTTTATGGAGAGGAATATACAGAATTTATTTGTGCAATTTTAATTCTAAATGCATTGCTCTGAAATAAAACTGTCAGAACAGATTTTTTTTCTTGTGTATCTAAACATCTATTATAAATTTTATTATATTCCTTAAACAATTATATGCCTCTAAAATTAATTATTAAACCCCTTTAAACAGTAGATACATAAACTACTTTTTTGATTGCAAAAATCATTGTTCAGTATATATATATTCAAAGAGGGGTATAAACATATATATATCTATATCTATCTATCTATATATATATATATATAAATCTATCTATCTATCTATCTATATATATATATACACACACCCCTTTTTTATTTCATAATATTTCTGGGGGTACAAATGTTTTGGTTACATGGATTGCTGGGTGATCTATGCTCATCACTTAGATGTTGTAAATTTTACCCATAGGTTATGATTTGACCTTTTTCCCCCCACCCTGCACCTTCTTGATATCCATTGAGTTTCATTTCCATCTGTATACACAAATGCTGATCAGATCCAATTTAGTAGTGAATACATTCTTGCAATACTTCACTAAGAAAAATGGTCTTTAGTTCCATCCAGATTGTTGCAAAGGTATTAATTCATTTTTTGTGTGTCTCAGTAGTACACCATATGCCACATTTTATTAATCCATTTTTGAATTTGTGGGCACTTGGATAGATATCATATCTTTGCGATTGTGAAATGTACTGCCATAAACAGTTGAGTGCAAGTGTATTTTTGATGAAACAACTTTTTTTCCTTTGGGTAAGTACCCAGTAGTGGGATTGCTGGATCAAATGGTAGGTCTATGATCTACTTTTAGCTCTTTGGGGCATCTCTATACTATTTTCCATTGCAGCTGTAGTACTTTGTAGTCTCACTAAGCAGTAAATAAGTGTTCCTTTCTCTCCACAGCCACACAAGCATCTAATGTTTTGGAACTTTTGGATAAAGTCCATTCTCCCTGGGTGGTTATGTGATATCTTATTAATGGTTGTGATCTGAATTTCCTTGATAATTAGTGTCATTGAACATTTTTTCATATGTGTATTGGTCATGGGCCTATCTTCTTTTGAAAAAAACTTCTATTTATATCTTTTGCCCACTTGTTAATGGTGGTGTTTGTTTTTTTTCTTGATGATTTGCTTAGTTGTTTGTAGAATCTACTTACTAGCCCTTTATCAGATGTATATCATGCAAGTATCTTCTCCCATTGTCTCGGTTGCCTATTTGCTCTGTTGGTTTTCTCGGATGTGCAGGGGCTTTAAATTTAATCAAGTCCCATTTATTCATTTTTGCTGTTGCTATGATTGCCATATACATTTTCTTCAAAAGTAGGCACTGTGGGCTGATTATATTTCTGACTTTTTCCAATATGTTTTTGTATATTTCATATATTAACGTCACTCTTGTTTTGATAATCTTATAGAGATCCAGGGATATGATTTCTTCTTACAGTTATGATAATACCTGTAAAACCACATCGCCCAAATGATATTTTTCAGACCTCTCAAGTTAGAGATACTCAGATCAATAAATTCTTTGGGAGTGGCAAAAATTAGATTGTGGTGGTGGTTGCAGAACTCTGTGAATATACTAAAAACAATTGAAATGTATACTTTAGGTGAATTATATCTCAGTAAGATAATTATTTATCTCCTGGTTGCTTCTCCCAAGGGGATTCAAAATCTAGGCACTAGTCATCATGCTGAACTTCTTTTACTAGCTAAAATTTTCTTATTTCATCAATATGGATTTTTAAGTCCACGCTTCTCATAAGTTTTATAATTTCAGTTCTGGTATCTGTACTACCAAAATGATGTTTTAAAATCCTATTTAGCCAGGGGCATGTGACTGTAACTTCTTAAAAGGATTTTAATCTGTAGAAGCCTTCAAAGTTTGGCTATCAGACAGAAGTCTGAGTAGATAGACTCAAAGGAATCCTCGTCGAATGTTTGTTAGGGTAGAGGTTAAGTGCACTGGCTCTAGAGTTAACTACTTAGAGTTAAATACCACCTCTGTGCCCTGTTAAGTGACTGCGAACATATTATATAATTTCTATGTCTCAGTTTTCATTTTTAAAATGGGACTGTAACATCCAACTCACAGAGCTATTAGAAGGTTGAATGAGTTAGCATACATAAAGCATTAGAACATAGTAACATTATTACTATTGTCATAGTAAGAGTTATTACTGTTAATAATCATTGTTAGTATATAATCCTTTTCTACCTATCATCCCTTTGTTACTTTTCGTTGTAATTATTTTTTGTGACCACTCATTTCAATTAGTTCTTCCTATTCTCAGTGTGCTAATGACTTTCCCTTCATTATTTGATTTATACATAGTTCTTTGTTTATTCTTCCATTAAACAGATAGAAACAGTATTTATATGTATACTTCTAAAGCTGATGTATAATATGAAATGCCCATAGATATGGTCTACTATACTATATACTAAAATAAATGAAAACTACTCAGGCCCTATTATATTTACTTTAATTGGGCTTGACCATTATTTTTCCTATACTTTATAACTTCGCTTTTGAATACTATGTTTATATCCTTTTATAGACTCAAAAGTACCATTTATCATCTTCATAGTTATTAAATTCAATATTATTTTTATAGTATTGTTTCAAATGATTACATTTGATCATTAGAAGCTTGTTAAGTTAGCTATTGACCCCTTTTAGCACTGCCCCTGTGATTTCTAGAGTATCTTTAAGATGATAATTAACACCATCTTGATATTTTCTGCTCTGGCACATCAAATCAGTCATCCTCCAAGAATCTCTGATTTTTATAGTGGTGAAAATAAGATGAGACAAAAGTTGGCAAAAAAGTGCCCAGGTAGACTGAGGTCAGAGAAGGATCTATACAGAGAAAGATAATGCTTTGGGGTCACTTCTAGTTATAGCAGAACTGAGACACAAGTTGCTTAAGGTCATAACTTATCTGCATGGTTATAGTTATAGAGTCAAGTCCATTTATTTCTTATTTACATTGATATTCCATACTTTAGTGCATGGTTGTGTATCCTGGTAAAACAATCTCCTACTTTGATATCACAATCAAATTTTGGTTTATATTAAAAAATCAGAGGTCTTATGATAATTACCACTTAAGATGCAAAAGTTACGTTTTGGCCATTAACTTACTATTTACATGAATTTTATCATTGATCTAGTTCCATCTTTAGAAATTAAAGGAGCATACAATGCAGAAAATTTCTTTTCTAATCAGTGAATGTCTTAGTTACGTGAAAAGTAATTAATCTGTGCCATATGGATATTTTATTTCTTTGCTTCATTACTTCCTCCTGTCTTTTTACAAGCTCAAATAAAAGTTTCATCTTTTGATTTCCTATGCCTATTTTGCCTCACTAAAGCATTTAATAAATATTTCTTGATGAGTTAATAGCATAAAATGCTGTGTACTGATGCATACATTCAATCTCATTGACTTATGTATAAAACGGTCTACAAATATTACAAGCCCCTGGGCAAGGGGATTGCTGTCAATTTGTTACAAACTCTTTTTCAACTCTTAGTAAATTTCCCCTCCTGGCTCTGCGCCTGTGGCTCAATTGGCTAAGGCGCCAGCCACGTACACCTAAGGTGGCGAGTTCAAATCCCCAACCCGGGCTGCCAAACAACAATGATGGCTACAACCAAAAAATGGTTGGGCATTGTGGCGGGCACCTGTGGTCCCAGCTACTTGGGAGGCTGAGGCAGGAGACTCTCTTGAGGCCAGGAGTTGAAGGTTGTTGTGAGCTGTGATGCCATGGCACTCTACCCAGGGGGATAGCTTGAGGCTCCGTCTCAAAAAAAAAAAAAATTTCTCCTCCTTACAGGCATCCCTAGACAAATCAGCATACAAAATTGACAAGAGTTTTATATTAACTACAAGTTGTGTAAGAATAGCTATAGCTCAGGTTTAGTGAAAATTACTTCTAATTGTTGTTTTCACTTTAAAGAATCACATGAATTCAGAGTAAATCTAACTTTTAGAAAGTTCGGTGCAAAAATGAAAACATACTGTGTTTCCTCTGAAGAAATGTGCTTTTGCATCATTTTTAAAAGAAAATTGATTTGCTAAGATTACTACTGCTATACATACAGATAAATTAGAAAAACCCTTTCAGTGCATCAGTTTGGCAAAAATAAATGTGCTAATTACATATCAGAAGAAGGAACTTGAGATCAAACAGATTTTAATTAAAATTCTGGCTCCAGCACCTACTGGTTATATGACTTAGGGCAAGTTTATCTAACTTTTATTTCCTTACTTTTAAAACAGGAACAATTGTACCTGCCTCTTAGAGTTTTTGTAAGTTTTGCATGGAGTAACATTTAAAATGACAGTGAACGTTGCTAGCACTTGCAAACTATGGATGTTATGATTAAATGCTTATTTTCTTTATGGATGGATTATATGGTTCTACAAGGCCCTTCTTCCCCGCTCAGAGTAATAGTATCATTACATACGGTTGCTTCCTAAAAGTCTAGGAAATTGTGATGGGACTCCAGACCTGGCATTTTCGGAAGCATTTCATGCTCCTGAGAAGACCATGAACTTCAAGTGGTAATTCAGGAGGAGGGGTATGAGAGCTCCAGAGAGATCTCAGGTGATAGCCGCTCCTACTCTTAAAAAATGTATTGGTGTGAATTTGGACCTGATTTTTCATGTGTGGAACTATTAAGCAGAGTGGAAAAGACACATGGAATTACTTAGTATAATATATACACCCCTTTTATTCCAGGTAAAGCCTTAAACATGTGAGAATAATATTTTTATTATGATCTCATCTAAACTTTTTGAAATTTATACTAACAATTTATCTAAATTTATTGAGATTTAATAAGATTTTGCTACATAAGTAGCAAATTTATATAAAGCTTCATAAAGACATTAGTAAATTTATTGACATTAACAAAATACATTTTTTTTTTTAGCGTGGCTCAGTTGTAACTTCAAGGACTCCTATGAGCCCTGATTTTGGGGAAAATATTTACTAAATAATGATGGCTCCCATTTAGTGTTACGATAAAGGGTATTTGAGCTTCGATAAGTTCTTCCTAGCTAGAAATGTTGTATAAAACATGTGGTCCTGGCGCCCCTTAGTGTAGCGATGAATTATTACAGCTAGGCTGATAATTCCCTTTGTCCTTGGTACTGAGTGTGAATAAACCTCCATAGATGTGTGAGTAAAGATGGTAATATGTGTTAAGAATAATCTCCACATTACCAGCTCCTTAGTGATAGATTTAACAATCATTATGCTGGTTCTATATTTTCAGGTAACTGCTAATGAGTCCGACACTTTTAGTTTATGAATTCTTGATGGCACATCTGCAGGCCATCACTGTACAGTGTGGAAAAACTAGGATGAAATAGATCGTCCTCAGAGTTCTCCCTGGCCTAGATTGACCATGGAAACTAGGTAAGGCCATCATCATTTTCATTGTTTCCTTACTCAAAACAAGCACTGTCTTATATAAGAAACCCAGAGTTTGATTTATTATGATCAATAATAAATAAATTAGGGCTGGGCATGGTGGCTTGTAATCACAGTGTTTTGGGAGGCTGAGGCTAGAAGAATGATTAAACCAGGAGTTTGAGAACAACTTGGGCAACATAGTGAGACCCTGTCTCTAAAAAAAAAAAAAAAAAGTTATCCAGACATGGTGGCAGGGCCTATAGTCCTAGGTATTCAGGAGGCTCAGGTGGGAGGATCATTTGAGGCCAGGAATTTGAGGCTACAGTGAGTTAGGATAATGACATTGCACTCTAACATGGGGGACAGAGTGAAACCCTGTCTCAAAAAATAAACAACAACAAGAAGAATAAACTAGATTAAGAAGACAATATAGAAGTTGTAGAAGCTTGTTATTTTTCCTCCAATGTTGTTCAGTTAGCAGTTTATTGAAAAGTCATTTTGCTAAAGACTTACCTCCATCCATTTTCATTCCTCAGTTTTTATTTATCTCCAACTCAACACTAAGTTCTTATTACTCTCATTTTTTTCATTGTATTCTTTCTATTGCTCCTTATGGTTTTTATTAACCCTGTGAACTAAGTAATTCTAGTTCTCTTGATCAAATGGTAAAAATGCCTTGGTGTGCTTCTGTGATTTAGGTGGTGGCCAGACATCTTGCTTTAGCCACAAAATGTGAATGGAATTACGCATTTTACAATGGGGGGTAAAATTTATGAGTCAATTATTTGTCCTCCCCCTCCTCTTCCATGCTGACAATACTCCAGATGGAGGCTGCTCTGTGTCCCAAAGGAAAATAATGCTGTGTGCAGACCCCAACTGATTTGCAATGGAAACAAAGCCTAAATGAGAACGTCAGCTTTTGCTCTGTCTAGCCATAGAGATTTGAAGGTGGGTTCTCACTGCAGCGTAACCTAGTCTATCGTGACAGATACACGCCTCTTTTTAGATGTACCTATATTTTAAACTTCTTCCATTGTTAATATCATTATGAATTATAACTTTTGTAAAGTATTTTTAAAAGACAATACATATATTTATTAAGCACTGTTTGCTTAATAATCACTATCATTATAACAGAGGAATTGTTTTTTCATATATTGGTTATTACAATTTTTTCTTAAATACGATGAACTAAATTTTGACATAGCATAAAAAAGTAGAAATTATAAAACATCCATTTGATCTTGCACAGAATTATGTGCAGGATAAATTATCTTTTTGATTTCTTTACTACTCCCTCAAAGAGAAGTATATATTTTATATTCATAAAAAGCTTATCAATTACATAATTCTAATAATCCCTGCTAACCTAGTATTGATACGATCAACTATCAATATTATGCCACTGATTTCTCAGCGATTTTAACTTTGCAATTTCCTGGCTTAAATCTCCTGTCTCTAGACTCAAAAGAATATGCTATCTGCAAAATAAGAGCATAAATATTCAGAAATGTTATTACAGTAATATGATCGAACTTTGTTTCTTATGGGGAAATAAATAACCAAAACACTTTTATTTCATTGCTCTTGGTTTTTTCCCTTGAAGATAAATAATTACCATACTTGTTCCTTTATATTTTATCCTCTTTACTACTTTTGAATTATATTTAATTCATTTGTTTTACAAGTAATTACTAGACACTGTTTAATGTTATGATCACTTAATTATTGCCATACCTTTCTTTGAGCTTCAAGATCAAAATGACATACTTTAGCTCTGAAATTTCGATATAGTTGAAAATACCAGGATTTGATGAGAATGTATACCTATTGAAATTCTCACACATTTCTGGTGAAAATGTCAAATAGAACAATCACTTTGGATAACTGGTAATTTCTTATAAATGTCAGCATACACCTATACTCTAAATTTTAGCACTTCTACTAAAGGATGTTTACCCAAAGGTGAATAAAAGGAAAATAAGGCTCTGTGTAAACTCCAACTGATTTGCAATGGAAATGAAGCATAATGAGAATTTAAACTTTTGCTCTGTCTAGCCATAGAGATTTGAAGGCGGTTCTTCATTGCAGCAAAACCTAGTCTATCATGACAGATATACTCCTCTGTTTAGATGAATAATCAAACAAATAAAATATATGAAAATTTTCATAGAAGCTTGATTTATAATTGCTCCATGTTTCAAATGTCCATCAGTTGCTAAACTGATGAACAATTTGTGGCATATTCATAGCATGGAATAATATTCAGCAACAACGGAAAAATAATACTCCACTGTCATGTTAAATATGTGGAAGAATCTCTAAACCCAGTGAAACAAAAGAAGCCAGCCAGAAAAGAACAACCGTACGTAGTGTATGATTTCCACAGGAATCAAAACAGGGCTTCACTCTGGCTAGAAGGAATTGGGGGAAATGATGTGATAAAATGATGTGGAAAATCCTGAAAAGAGCCTCCAATTTTTTATATGTAAAATTCTGTCCATAAAATCTCTTAAACTCTATGGACCTGCGAAATATGTAGGTGTGACATAAATTATAAACAAACAACTAGGTATAAAAGAGCTAAATTAAGAATTCAACTTCCATAAGGTTCAGAGGAGACAGTATGGCATTTATGGCCAACCAACTTGACTCTATGCTAAATAACAATCTAGAAACCTCCGCACCATGAGAGCCAAGTGGAGGAAGAAGCGAATGTGCAGGCTGAAATGCAAAAGGAGAAAGATGAGGCAGAGGTCCAAGTAAACTGGCTGGTTGTGTACTCATGAAGGCCACAGAGAAGGAACATGGGATGCCAGAGGCTAAGGAGGCCAGTACAAGCTGCTGGACTGCATGTTACTGTCGGGAACTTGCTCTCAGTGGCTCTAAGACTTCAATGCCATCCGATCACCAAGACCACCCCTAAGAGACCCACCTTGCTCACACCAAAACAGTCCTATTGGTCCCTTGCCCTGGACCTGACATCCTGGACTTGTTCTGTTCTCAATTGTGGCTGAGTTTAACCATTATACAATAAATCATACCTTCTGCTGTTCCAGCTGATTAAGCAAAAAAAAAAAAAAAAAGGAAAGAAATATGACAGAATCATACATATATCATTTACACTGTCCAGGATATAATTCAAAATTACTATACATATCAGGAAACTGTGAAACATTTTCTATATGTATGACAAGAGGCAATCAGGGTGGTGCCCATAGCTCAGTGGGTAGGGGACCAGCCACATGCACCAGAGCTGGTGGGCTCGAACCCAGGCAGGGCCTGCTAAAATAAAAAAAAAAAATAGCCAGGCATTGTGGTGGGTATGTGTAGTCCCAGCTATTCAGGAGGCTCAGGCGAGAGAATCGTTTGAGCCCAGGAGTTTGAAGTTGCCCTGAGCTGCAATTCCATGGCCCTATACCAAGGGTGACATAATGAGACTGTTTCAATTAAAAAAAAAAAAAAGGCAATCAATGGAAACTCACCATAATGTGACATACATGTTAGAATTAGCAGAACTATTGTAAACATACTCAAGAATAGAATTGTGCTTATAAGTGAACAAATAAATCTCAGCAGAAAAATAGAGACTATAAATTAAGCCAACTAGAAACTCTAACACTAATACTAAAATTGCCTCCTAAATTATATGATAAATAAACTTTTTTTAAAAAAAAAAAAACAACACACTCAAAAACAGGAAATTTTAGTACTGAAAACAAACACATATCTAAAATTAAAAACTCACTGGATAGGTAAACAACAGGTTAGCAATGATAAAAAAAAATTGGTTACCTTGGCAATAGATCAATAGAAGTTATAATGTGAGAAACTGTGGAAAAATTTTACCAAATGTTTCAATGTTCTGTGGTGTAGCCCCTGGTATTGGAGTCTCAGCAGGACAGGAGAAAGAAATGGAGCCCAAGAAAATAGTGAAAAAATAATGGCCAAAATTCCTTACATTTCATAAAATATACAGACGTGCAGGGTCTACAAGTTTCAAGCTTCAGTAGCTGCAGCAAGCGGAAGGTAAACTGTCCCATTTGCATGGCTTTGGAAGCAAGAAAAAGAGAAAAAAAAGGCAAAAAATATATACAGATGATTAAAACACCTAGCCTGTCTTAAAACAGTATCTTAATGTCTTAAAAGAAGACAGAATAAAATTACTTGATGACAATGACATGCACGTTTGGAAGGAGTGAATGTGGTTACATGACTGGGAAGAGGGAAAAGGTAGTGATTGTCTTCCAAAATCACAAATTACAAATACAGATCACCACTGAAATAATAGATATATAATGTATACCCTTCACGGTGGGGGGATAAGCAGGATGATAGAAAATAATCAACCTAGATTCTACCTTTAGACAATTTATCATGAAATGTCATTATTTTCTGGTATTCTTTATGCTTTTTTTTCTTGTTCAGAAAACACCTGAAGAATAGTCTTTGCCAAAAAGTGATTATCATAATAAATGGGGAGACAGGGAAGCAAGAATATTTAACAGAGACCTATTAGTTTTCTAGGAATGTCCGAATAGTATACCACAGACCGGTGGCTTAAACAACAGGAAATGATCTTCCCATGGCTCCAGAGGCTAGAAACCAAGGTGAGGCCCAGGCCAACCTGGTGTCTTCCTCTCCTGCTTGGAGGCAGCTGCCCTCTTGCTGTCTCTTCACACAGTCGTCCCTCCAGGCACGTGGGTCCCTCTCTATGTGTATTAATCTCCTGGTCTTAGAGCAACATAGTCAGATTGGATCAGGGAACACCTCAGTGACCCCATTTTAATTTTATTACCTCTTGAAGGGCCCTGTCTTTAAATAATGTCACACTCTGAAGCATTGGGGGTTAGAGCTTCAAAATGTGAATTTTGAGGTACACAATTTAGTCTATAACAAGATATAAAAAATAACCAAAGTAGAAAGGCTGTGGGACGATACTTTAGTGACGGTCCCAGGATGACAGTGTGGGAGGCCCTAGATAGGGTCACCAGTCAAACGGGAGCAGGAAGATGGAGGATTCCCACAGTGGCAGCAACAAAAGAAAAAAGACAAAAAGAGCAAACTTTCACATTTACCTGAACTGTTTGGAACTATCACAAAAATATTTACCTTCTGGCAGATACTTGAGGAGGAATTAGTGATAGATACATAGGACACTAAGCCAATTTGAGAATTGGCCCCAAGGAGAACAAAGAGTTATTCCAGAAAGGAACTACACGCGCATAGCCTATTATGTATTAAATAATACATAGTATACAAATAGAAACACTGGTTATTTTTACAACTAAAATTGTGATAAAATTCTATTAAGAGAGAGGGAAAGTATGAAAGACGTAAATCTTATTTTTCACAATATGAAGTCAAAACATAACACCTAAAACTGAAAAATAAAAAAAAAGGCCAAAAGAGGTTGCATAGCATGCTGTTAAGAAAATACAGCTGGGTTTATTGACTCACTTCTATAATCACAGCTGCTAGGGAGACTGAGGCAGGAAGATCTTCAGAGCCCAGGATTTCAATTCTAGCCTGGATAACACAGTGAGACTCTATTTCTTTAGAGAGAGAGAAAAGAAATAGGGAATTGAACAAGAGAAAAAGCTATAGAGTTACAGAAAAAGAGCCACGGACAAAGCTTCTGGGAATGAAATCCAGGGAGTCAGTAGAGGTGAGGCAGGACACCGCTGTTTTCCATTAAAACAGCTGCAAAAAGTTTGACTTTTTAAAACTAAGAACATATGTTCATAGCAGATTTTTTTTTGAATTATTTAAAAGTAGAATTTCTACTAAAGACTTCTATACTAGTAAATCTCAAAATAAAATTCCAGGCCAAATATTTCTCTGAACATATATATCCTATTTTTTTATATCCCCATCCAATCTATCATAGGTGGTTCTAACTTAGTCCCTTATCCCCAGGCGTGCTTCCTGCTGCCCCTCCCCCCATGTTTTTCCATGCAAAACCAAGCACCATTTTTCAGCCAGTCATCCAAGTCAAATAACTAAACGGCAGGTGTCTCTGATTTACTACCAACACATAGTCCCTGAATCCTGTTGATTCCATCTCTTCACAATCAGTTTCCTCTCCTACCTCTCCGCTGATTCTCATTTAGTTCTGGTATTACTCAGCATCTTATGCTCTTTGTATACATGCCAATTACTCTCTTGCCTTTAGTTCTAATCACATACTGGTTCTTTTGCTTGGACCAATTTTTTTCTTTCTCTTTTAGGGATCATTGAAAACCTATCATAATGATGGACACACAGAAACTGCTTAATTATATTTTGAGAATGAATAAATGAATGGATTGAATGAATATGGATGAATTCCAAGAGAAAGGGTCTGATTCTTTGATCACGGAGCAGAAGTCATTTCTGAGTTTTAGATAAAAAGCAGCATGTTTGTTCCACTTAAATTCTATGCTGGCTAGAAAAATTTTAAACTTTTTATTGAGAAGTCCCAATGTACTACACAGCATCTGAAAATTTAAACATCTTAGTTTTTACATAAACTGGGGGAATGCCTGTCAGTCTAGGTATTTTCTTTAACACAGACGTATTAAGAAAGAAAGGTCCCACTGCTTTAGGATGTGTCTTCTGTGTGGAGAGGTTAAACTCAATGGAAGAACGCTGTCGGCTTCAAAGACATCAGTCAGAGAGTTAGTTACTCCTCTCCTCTTGGTTGAGTAACTGTCAGTTTGCCAGAAAAGACCTCAACCCTGCCTCTGCTAGGATGTCAGGGAGATGCATATTTATCTAAGACTGCAAGGGATAGGGTGAACTGGGGTGGCTGCATTTCACTGCATTTAATCTTAGATAAAATTTATTTTAAGATAAAAAATGTCTCCCTCATGTTAAGATATTCTATTGACAGCTCAGGGGGTAAATAGTCACAAGAGGTTGCTGAGTGGAACAATTTCAGTAGAGCTAAGTGCAGGAAGAATATAAAATGGAAGGACTGGGTATAAGTCACATAATTACCTTTGTCATCTCCTTCAACTTTTCAGTGGCAGAACTTTCTAAACACACAACTAGAATGAAGCTACTGTCTATATACGTTTCTTGGTAGGGGGGGCACAACACAATTATGCTCTTATGTACTTTCCTCATCTTGTTTTTCTGTGAATGTGATTGATAGAAAAACTCCCCTGGGAAACAGAAGTCATCTGTTATATCCTGGTTTATCCCTTACTTTACGACCTTAAGAATTATTTCAACAATTTAATGAAGATCAACTTTATTTTCTATAAAATGGGGGTATGCGTTTTGTCAAATACAAAGCTTTTTAAAAATGTCAACTTAGATTGAAGAGTACTATAATTATAAAAGTGCTTTACAAATGCAAAATTCTAATTCTTCCAAGATCCATATATTATGTTTTTCAGGGAAGTTTCCAAGCATAATCACAAGCTAGCTGGAGTCACATCTGTTGCACTCGACATAGATTTATCATTTACATGATTTGTTCATGGCACAAGTTTAGTAAGGCATTTTGCCAAGGCAGGGACGATTCTCTACAGTTTGTTAGGGTTATGTGAAAGGAATTGATAGTATGAGTGGAAGTTAGGACATAATCTTATAAGCAAAAAATAAATGAGATAGTTTTAATTCATTCTGTCATTCATGAATATCCACTAATTTTGTAATTTATGTCACCTATTGCTAAGTAAATAGCTTTGGTTTGGGTGTGGAAGGTAAAAGCTGGTAGGGATACAGACAGATAAAATTTGTAATAAAACACTCTGTATGTGCTGTTGAGTGTTATGAAATCACAGACAAGAACGAGGTAATCAACTTTACATGGGAGTTGAACAGACTGGTGCAGAATGCTTCATACAAGAGATAGTCTAGCAGGGGTGACCACCTGTAGCCAGTGGGCTGCACAGACGTTTCTTGGCTCATCAGCTTTTGTTAGTGTTTGCATGTTTAATATGTGGCCCCAAACAACTCTTCTTCCAAGGTGGCACAGAGAAGAAGAAGGGCCGGACACTCTTGGTTCTATAAACCAAGTATAAAGAATGAGTAAGGAGATAAGGAGAGCAGAAGGAATTGCAAGTTACAGAGGGACAGCAGCATCCACTAACATAACTAAATTTGAGTATGAGGAGCAAGCTGGTGCCTAGAGATTAGATACATGGCCAGGAAAAGCTGACCCTTAGAGGACAAAGGGAGGCAGATCACAAAGAGCTTGTTATAAGCTCAGCAATCTAAACTGTATTATGCAGATCCGGGGCTATCTTTAAAGAGTTTTAAATAGCTAAGTCTCCTAGCCAAACTGTATGCGTATGGTGTGGAAAAGAAATTTAAGGATGAAGAGGCCAAAATTAGGCTGTTAGGATGTAATTGCCACCAATTTTTAAAATGTTGAAGCTGTAAAATAAAGTGATTTTCATCAGGATAAAAACTTGGAGTGATCAGATGAAATATTTTAGAAGTAAGGGATAGAATGAAGAAGAAGCCTGATGGAGAAGTGAACCTCTATGGGGACTATTAGATTCTGATCTCAGCACCTAACGGAATGGTAGTTGCTCTGTGTCCTGAGTATTTCCTCCAAAACTCCTCCTGCTGTGATTTAATTACCTTGTGATGCTATTAAGAGGTGGGACCATTAAGAGTTGATTAGATTATGAAAACTCCTCATTAATGGATTAATGCCCTTATTTCAGAAGTGGATTGATTAGTTATTGCAGGAGTTTGTTGTTACAAAAGTGAGTTCTCTTTCACATGGACCCTCTTGATGCCTCCCATAGCGTCATATAGCAAAAAGGCCTTCATCAGATGCCAGCGATGTGTTCCTAGACTTCCCAGCCTCCAGAACCATGAGCCGGGCTCAGGTCATCTGTTGTAGCAGCAGAAAACTGCCCAGGACAGAAAATTGGGACTGAGAACTGGGGCTGCTGCTGTAACAATACCAGAAACGTGTGGAAGTAGATTTGAAGCTGGGTAACGAGTAGATGCTGAAAGAACCTGGAGAAGCATGCAAGCAAGAAGCCTGGGGCGCCACGAACAGAGCGATAAGGGCAGGGCTGGTGAGGGCTTAAACAGAAGACCTGGAGGGAAAGTCTGGAACTACTTAGTGATCACTACATGGTCATGACCAAAACTCTGGTACAAAGTATGGAAAACTGGGGTGAAGGTTATTCTTGTTCAATTGCAGCAAAAAACTTGGCTGAATTGTGTCCATACTTGGTGTTCTATAGAAGGCAGAAATTAAAAGTGATGAATTAGGATATCTGCAGAAGAAATTTCTAAATAAAACACTACAGGGGCTGCGTGGTTCTTTTGGCTGCTTACAGGAAGATAAGAATAAAGAAATGAACTAAAGATAGAATTTATAATTAAAAGAGGAGCAGAGGAGAAAGATTCGGAAAATTTTCAGCCTGGACAAGAGTGAAAGGGCATCAGTAGAAGAGATTAGTATGGGCGAAAGGATCCAGCTGCTATTGAACAGGATATGGAAGAAAACCTCTAAAGTGGTTTCAGATATCTCTGAGGCTGTCCCTCCCAGAGCAGGCCTAGGCTATCGGAGAGCAGAATGGTTCCAGGGTATGGGCCTCAGCCTCCCTCTGTAGGCTTGCTATCTGGAGCCATCTCCATCCCCAGTCTCTGCTTGCCACCTTCTAGTGCAGAACTTTTTGCTAACTCCTTCTGTGGCTTGAGCTGGCCCAGGTGCAGGTCAGGTCACTACTCCCAAAAGTATAAGTGGTAAGCCTTGGGAGCATGTATGTGATGTAATTCTGCAGACTTGTAGAAAGCAAGAGCTGTGCAAGCATGGTGGCCTCCACCTAGATTTCAAATAATTGAAATCAGACAGCCTGGGGATTCAGGCAGAGACTTCGTGCACAGGTGGAGCCAAAGTATAGAGCCATACCCACCCTCCCACCCTCAAGTACAGCCTGAGAAGGGCGATGACTGAGAGTCCAGAACTACAGAGCTATCAGTGTGCAATGCCAGCCCGAAAAAGTCACAGGCACTCACCTCCAGCCTGTGAGAACAGCCGTATGGCTGCACACCGCACAGCCATAGAGTCCAGCTGCCTGAGGCCGGGGGTCCACCTCCTACACCAGGGTGTTCAGGATGTGAGACATGGAAACAAAGGACTTTATTTTAGCATTTTAAGACTTGATGCTATTCTCCCCGTTGGGTTTTGGAGTTACTTAGGAACAGCCATTCCTTTCTTTATATTGATTTCTTCCTTCTAGAATGAAAACGCCTATCCAGTGACTTTCCCAGCATTACACAGTAGTTTGGAAGTAGGTAACTTTTATTTCATGGTTCACAGTTACAGCCACTTGGTGTCGGGATGAATTTTGCCTTGAGTCTCACTCACGTCTGATTCAGATATATTTCTGGACTTTGGACTTTTGAGTTGATGCTGGAACAAGTTAAGACTTTGTGGGGTGGCTCGGCACCTGTGGCTCAATCGGCTAAGGCGCCAGCCACACATACCTAAGGTGGCAGGTTCGAATCCCCAGCCTGGGCCCGCCAAACAACAATGATGGCTGCAACCAAAAAATGGCGGGGTGTTGTGGCAGACGCCTGTGGTCCCAGCTACTTGGGAGGCGGAGGCAGGAGACTGGCTTGCGCCCAGGAGTTGGAGGTTGCTATGAGCTGTGATGCCATGGCACTCTACCCAGGGGGATAGCCTGAGACTCCGTCTCAAAAAAAAAAAAAAAAGACTTTGTGGGGTACTGGGATGAAATGAATGTGTTTTGTGTGTGAGAAGGACCTGAGTTTTGAGGGGCTAGACAGGAAATATTCTTGTTTAAACGTTCCTTCCTAAACTCATGTTGAAATTTAATTTCCACTGTAAAGCTGACTATTAAGAAGCGGAATTTTTAAGAAGTGATTACATCATGAGGACTCCGTCCTTATTTTTTTTTAAATTTCAGATTAATATGAGGGTACAAACTAGTAGGTAACAATGTTTACATTTGTTGGATAAGGTCCCTATTGTAGTTGTGTTCCTCCCCCAGGAGGTGTGCCAGATCCCCTTACATTGTGCCCGTTGGGTGAGCACTCACCAATCTCTGGCTCCACCCTTACTAATAGATTAATCCTGTTATTACAGAAGTGGATTAATTATCATAGAACTGAGTAATTTATCACCAGAGTGGGTTAGTATATAAGTGAGCTCTCTTTCACATGAGCTCTCTTGACCTTCCTCCATGAAATAAAGCAGAAAGACGGCCGCATCCAGTGCTGGAGATATACCAAACCTCCTGGACTATGAGCCAAATGCAATTTTTTTTTCTTTTTTGTACAATATCCAGTCTCAGGAATTTTGTCATAGCAACTGAAAGTGCCTAAGACAGGGGTTAATAGTTACAAGGAGATAAGCAAGTTTGATATGATATTAGCAGCTGAAAAAAGGCAGTTTGGGGGCTGGGTGCCGTGGCTCTCACCTATAATCCCAGCACTCTGGGAGGCTGAAGCTGCAGATTACTTGAGCTCGGGAGTTTGAGACCAGCCTGAGCCAGAGTGAGATCCTGTCTCTAAAAATAGCTGGGCATTATGGTGGGCACCTGTAGTCTCAGCGACTAGGGAGGCTGAGGCAAGAGAATTACTTGAGCCCAAGAGTTTGAGGTTGCTATGTGCTGTAATGTCACAGCACTCTACTGAGGGTGAAAAATGAGACTCTGTCTCCAAAGAAAAAGTGTGTTTCATTTAGGATACATTGAATTTTACTTTCAGATCTCTCACAGAGAAGATCAAAAGTGACAAGGTGACATTCATCTTGAGATCAGATGTCTAGGAGAAAGCCCTGGGAATCAACAGAAAGGCAATGGTAGGTACCAAAGTAAAGGGGAGAGATGTACAGCAACCCACCTGGCAGGATTGCAGGTACCTGGGAAGCCGCCTCACTTGGGGAAGGGATAGAGGAGAGACCCTCAGGGCTCCACACTTCTCCCACACACATTGCAAGTGGAGCTACAGGAATACGTCTCCCCTGAAGCAGGCCTTTGGCCTGATATTGTACAGAGATGAATGCAGAATGTGCAGTGATCAACATTTAGGGGTCCCACCCCAGAGTGCTTCATCTACCTGAAGATCGTATCTCCTGTGGCTGCATCCTCATCACCTGTGCTAAGCTAGGAGGAAATGGGGAGGCTGGTGCTTGTGTGTTCCATCGATGGGTAATGTGTACCAACTACTGCAGCAGAAGGGGGGCCCAGGAAGAACAGGTGCCCATGAACCCACTGCCATTGCCAACACTGCTGCACTGAAGCCAGACCTGAGTGGCATGAGCACCCAGGACGCCACCTGTAGAGTGCTTCCTGTGTGCCTGTGGCATATCTGCCTTGTGTCCATCACACACTGCCCACTGTGACAACCAGTGGGGAGTAAAAGAAATGGGAGACCAGTAGCATTAAAAGGTCACATTGTATCCACTCACCTCCTTCCTAGTCTGTCTTCCAGAATAGGATCCAAGCATGCCATGGAGGGTCCTCCCTCTCTTCACTGAACACTTTCCACAGAGTACAGGGTGTCCAAAAGTTCACCACAGTAAGAAAAATTAACAAACTCATTCATTTTTATTTTTATATTTATGTATCAACACATAGAGAAATATTTTGAAAAATTTTATAATGAAGGACTGGAAACAGTGGCTTACGCCTGTAATCCTAGCACTCTGGGAGGCTGAGGTTAGTGGATTGCCTGAGCTCACAGGTTCAACACCAGCCTAAACAAAACCCCATCTCCAAAAATAGTTGTGTGTTATGGCAGGGACTTGGAGTCCCAGCTACTGGGGAGGCTGAGACAAGAGAATCACTTGAGCCCAAGAATCTGGGTTGCTGTGAGCTATGATGCCACAGCACTCTACCAAGGTTGATAAAGAGACTCTAACTCTATCTCGAAAAAAAAATAGTAATGAAATTTTGTAAATATAGGTATAGTTAACTATAATCTCCCATTTTCCCTATGTATAAACGTGTGGTGACTTTTAGAACACCCTGTAGAATAGGTGTACTGAAAAACTATCTGTTTTGAACTTACAGAAGAGGCTCCAGACTAGAAGGAACCAGTAGAAGAAATCTGGAAACCTGAGAAAAAAACTGTTTTGATACATCCAAAGGATCACAATAGCTTTCCAGCAATTGACTCCAACCGAAAGGAAATTGTTGAAACGTCAAATATGGAATTCAGAGTATGGATTGCAAGTAAGATCAATGGGTTTGGTGAGAAAGTTGAAAACCAACAGAAAGAAACAAAATTAAAAATTTGAGACACAAATACAAAATTCATTGAAAAGATAGATAATGTAAGAACAAATAATAGAATTTCTAAAGATGAAAAGTCATTTAAAGAATGTCAAAATGCAGTGGAAATGTTAACAATAGACTATACCAAGAAGAAGAAAGAATTTCAGAGCTTGAAGACAAGACTTTAATTTTTTTTATTAAATCATAGCTGTGTACATTAATGCAATCATGGGATACAGTATGGTGTTTTCATATACAATTTGAAATATTTTCATCAAACTGGTTAACATAGCCTTCATGTCATTTTCTTAGTTATTGTGTTAAGACATTTATATTCTACTTTTAGAAAGAGTCACTTACCCTTATAAGATAAACCATAGAGGTGATCCCACCAAT
>CAUYQV010181435.1:0-23238 GCA_963574575.1 Galagoides demidoff
TCTTTCCAAAAGGAATGTACTAACTTGCATTCTCACCAGCAATGCAGAAGTGTTCCCTTTTCTCCACATCCATGCCAACATCTGTAGTTTTGGGATTTTGTGATGTGGGCTACTCTTACTGGAGTTAGATGATATCTCAAATGGTTTGGGTTTGCATTTCTCTGATGATTAAGCATTTTTTTCATGTGTCTGTAGACCATGTGCCTGTCTTCTTCAGACAAGCTTCTATTCATGTCTCTTGCCCACAATGATATGGGATCACTTGGGGTTTTTTAGTAATAAGTTTGGGTTCTCTGTAGATTCTGGTTATTAGAATTTTGTCAAAAACACAACGTGCAAATATCTTCTCCCATTCTGAGGGCTGTCTGCTTGCTTTACTTAGTGTGTTCTTGGCAGTACAGAAGCTTTTTAATTTGATCAGATCCCAGTAATGTATTTTTGATGTTTCAATTGCCCAGGGTGTCCTCCTCATAAAGTATTCTTTCAGGCCAATTTTTTCAAGCGTTTCCCCCACACTCTCTCTTCCAATTTTTATTGTTTTATTTCTTAAGTTTAATTCCTTTAACCAGTGAGAGTCAGTTTTTGTTAGAGGAGAAAGGTGTGGGTCCAGTTTTAGTCTTCTACAGGTTACCAACCAATTCACCCAGCACCATTTTTTGAATAGGGAATCTTTCTCCAAATTTATATTTTTAATAGGCTTATCAAAAACAAACGATGATAAGTGTCTGGGTTCAGCTCTTGGTCTTCAATTCAGTTCCATACATCTACCTATCTATTTTTGTGCCAGTACCATGCTGTTTTGATCACTATTGATTTACAGTATAGTCTGAAGTCTGGAAGTGTGATTCCCCCCAATTTGTTTTTATTTCTGAGTAATGTCTTGGCTATTTGAGGTTTTTTCTGTTTCCATATAAAACGAAGTACTAATTTTTCCAGCTCTTTAAAGTATGACAGAGGTGCTTTAATAGGGATCACATTAAATCTATAGATTGTTTTAGGTAGTATAGACATTTTAACAATGTTGATTCTTCCCAGCCATAAGCATGGTATATTTTTCCATTTGTTAACATCTTCAGCTATTTCTATTCTCAGAGTTTCATAGTTCTCTTTATAGAGATCTTTCATATCCTTAGATACACTCCCAGATATTTCATCTTCTTTGGCACTATTGTAAAGGCAATAGAGTTCTTGATTGTTTTTCCCCTTTGACCATTGTTGGTATGTAAAGACTACAGATTTGTGAGTGTTAATTTCATAACCTGAGATGTTGCTGCATTCCTTGATCACTTCTAGGAGTTTTGTAGTTGATTCCCTGGGGTTTTCCAGATATATAATCATATCATCTCCCAAGAGTAACAGTTTGATCTCCTCTGGTCCTATTTAGATCCCCTTGATTGCCTTCTCTTGCCTGATTGTGGTGGCTAAGACTTCCATGACAATGTTAAAGAGCAGTGGAGACAGTGGGCATTCTTGCCTGGTTCCTGATATGAGTGGAAATGATTTTGATTTTACTCCATTCAATACGATATTGGCTGTGGGTTTGTTTAGATAGCCTCTATCAGTTTAAGAAATGTTCCTTCTATATCTATTTTCTTAAATATTCTGATCAAGATAGGATGCTGGATATTGTCAAAAAGCTTTTTCTGCATTAATTGAGAGAATCATATGATCTTTGTTTTTTAATTTGTTTATGTATTATGTTTATGGATTTACATATATTGAACCATCCTTGGGACACTGGGATGAAACCCACCTGATTGTGATGAATAATTTCTTTGATGTATTATTGGATTCTGTTTGCTAGGATCTTATTGAATATTTTTCCATCAATATTCATTAGAAATATTGGTCTATAATTTTCTTTTCTTGTTGGGTCTTTTCCTGGTTTGGGGATCAGGGTGATATTTGCTTTATAGAACGTGTTGGAAAATATTCCTTATTTTTCTATGTTATGGAAAAGGTTAAGTAATAGTTCCTGGTTTGGGGATCAGGGTGATATTTTCTTTATAGAACGTGTTGGGAAATATTCCTTATTTTTCTATGTTATGGAAAAGGTTAAGTAACAGTTCCTGGTTTGGGGATCAGGGTAATATTTACTTTATAGAATGTGTTGGGAAGTATTCCTTCTTTTTCTATGTTATAGAAGAGGTTAAGTAATAGTTCCTTTAGTTCTTCTTTAAAAGTTTAGTAGAATTCTGATGTGAAGCCATCTGTCCTGGCCTTTTCTTTTGGGGGAGATTTCTTATAGTTGATGCTATTTCAGAACTTGTTATAGGCTTGTTCAATGTTTCCATTTCTTTGTGGCTAAGTCTAGGAGGGTGGCATGTTTCCAAGTATTGATCTATTTCCTTCAGATTTTCGTACTTCTGAGAATAGAGTTTTATGTAATATTCATTAAGGATTTGTTGAATTTCTGAGGAGTCTGTTATTACTTGGCCTTCATCATTTCTGATTGATGAAATCAGGGATTTTCCTCTTCTACTTCTGGTTAGGTTATCCAAAGGTTTATGTATTTTATTGACCTTTTCAAAAAACCAACTCTTTGATTGGTTGATCTGTTGTATGATTCTTTAGTTTTCAATTTCATTTAGTTCTGCTCGAATTTTAGTTATTTCTTTTCTTCTGCTGAGTTTAGGATTGAAATGTTCTTCCTTTCCAGTTGCTATTAAGTTGTTGACTTCCTCTCTTTCCATTCTCTTGAGGAAGGCTTGCAACACTATAAATCTCCCTCTTAGGACAGCCTTTGCGGTATCACAGAGGTTCTGCTATTTCGTGTCTTCATTATCATTTTGTTCCGAATATTTGGTAATTTCCTTCTTAATCTCACCTATGACCCAGCTATCATTCACCATGAGGTTATTTAGTTTCCATGTTTTTATGAGTATGCAGATTCCTGTTGTTAATGAATTCAACTTTTATTCCATGATGGTCCAAGAAAATAAAAGGAATGATTTCTATTCTTTTAAATTTGCTGAGGTTAGACTTGTGACCTGAGATGTGATCAATTTTGGAGGATGATCCATGGGCTAATGAGAAGAATGTGTATTCTGTTTTGTGAGGATGAAATGTTCTGTAGGTGTTTGTTAGATGTAAATGTTGAATGGTTAAGTTTAAGTCTAAAATTTCTTTGCTTAGCTTCTTATTGGAGGATCTATCCAACACTGCCAAAAGAGTGTTAAAACCTCTGGCAATTATGGTGCCAGAGGAAATCAAGTTACTCATGTATGTTAGAGTCTCTCTTATAAATTGAGGCACATTCTGGCTGAGTGCATTATGTTGATAATTGAAATATCATCATGTTGAGCGTTGCTCTTAACAAATATGAAGTGACAACCCTTATCCTTCCTTACTCTTGGTTTAAAACTTATTGTATCTACAAATAAAATTGCAACACCTGCTTTTCTCTGATTTCCATTTGCCTGAATTATAGATGACCATCCCTTCACCCTGAGTCTATGTTTATCTTTTAAGGTAAGGTAAGATTCTTGAATGCAGCAGATGTCTGGCCTGAGTTTTTGTATCCAGTCAGCCAACCTGTGCCTCTTTAGAGGACAATTTAAGCCATCTGCATTAATTGAGAGTATTAATAAGCCAAATATTATTTTGGGTATTGCATTTTTCAAAAGTCTATTGGATGTTTTTAATCCTTTTGCCACTGTGTAAATTGGAATTTGATCAAAAGTTTCTGAGTGAGTTTATTTTGGTGGTGGAGAATTGTGCTGCTCATTATGAAGGATAAGTCTGAGGATATCCTGGAGAGCTGGTTTAGTTATGGCAAATTTCTTCAACATGTGAATGTCATTAAAGTATTTAATTTCTCCACCATAGATGAAATTCAGTTTAGCTGGATACAGGATCCTGGGTTGGAAGTTATTTTGTTTGAATAGATTAAAGGTCAATGACCACTCTCTTCTAGCTTAAAAGTTTTCAGCAGAGAGATCTGCAGTCATTCTAATGTTCTGCCTCTTGTAGGTTATGGATTTCTTATGTCTTGCAGCTTGCAGAATTTTCTCCTTCATATTAACTTTGGTGAAAGTAATTATAATGGATCTATGAGAATTTTTATTTGGGTTGAGTCATACTAGGGTTCTGAAACTGTCTCCTATCTGGATTTAAGAATCTCTTGGCATGTCTGAAAATTTTTCTTTGATTATTTCATGAAGTAAAGCATCTGTATCCTTCGCAGCAACCTCATCACCTTCAGGTATTCCAATAAGGCAAATATTAGATCTCTTTGAATTATCCCAGAGCTCTCTGAGAGAATGATCCATTTTTGTTCTCCATTTATTTTCCTCATTGAGAGTTTGAAAGCATTCAAAAGCTTTGTCTTCAATGTCAGAGATCCCTTCTTCTGCCTGTTCCATTCTGTTACTGAGGGATTTACTGTATTTCTCAGATCTTTGAGAGGTGAAAGTTCTTGCCTCAATGTGTCAAAATCTTGGGTGATTTTGTCTTTGAATTTGTTGAATAATTTTTTTTTTTTTTGTGGTTTTTGGCTGGGGCTGGGTTTGAATCCACCACCTCTGGCATATGGGGTCAGCACCCTGCTCCTTTGAGCCACAAGCACTGCCCCTCATTGAATTCTTGAGACATCTGTTGAATTACTCCTTGACATTCTAATTCCATCCTTACCTACATTCTGTTGATCTTACTTGGTCTCCAAATTCTGAAGTTGATTTCTGATACCTCAGCCATTTGTTAATGAATGAGATCGTGTGCTGTATCTTGGGGTGGGGGGTGTGAGCTACTCTAATTATTCATGTTGCCCTAGTTTTTCCACTGATTCCACCTCATGATTGTTTTTCACCATTGACTAGATGGGCAAGTAAGGTGAAATTGGATTGGGAGTTCCTGGGGTTGTGGTTAACCAGCCCTTTGTCAAGGATCTGGAACTGAGGACTGCAGCTTTTTCCCTATAGCTTTGCAAAGGACCCATACAGTATTACCGTCTGAGGGCGAGGAAACCTGCTTCATGTAGTTGGGTTAGGTGGCTCTATCTTGTATTCAGCTGATTCTTGTCTGATCCTAGTGGATCAGTGACTCTGGTGAAGTCTTAGCTGTGGAGAAATATAAGCAATTAAGACAGCCCATCCCCTGTGGACAACAACTGGAAGAGGAAAATCAACCCTTCCCATTATCATACAACCAGAGTACTACCCAAGAGGGCCCTTGGGTGATTAGCCCAGGTTAGGAGATCCAAACCAATTGATGCAGTCAGTATGAACTCTCAAATGGGAGAGTTCAAAAGGTCTCCAGCAACTAGATCTCAGAGGTCTAATGGATGTTCAAATTTGGCCCACTCTGGTGTTCTGCGGAGTCAAAAAGGCCCACCTAGAGCAGAATTGTACCAAGGGGCTGAGTCTCTTTCTCCGCTTTGCTCCTCTTTCATGCCCCATCACTGGCGGCCCACAGGACTAAGGTCTTCCTCCCTCCAATAAGCAGATGTGCTTGAGGTTTGTGCCTGTCAGAGTCAAAGGAAGGTCAATACCCCTGTAGCCTGGCCACTACCCTCTGCTACCAGTCAACTAGGGGAGCTGAGGCCTGCCTGCCTCAGGTACTCAGTAGCCACTGGCAAGTGTTCCACTGGGACTCAGTCTAATCCTGAGGGTAATAAGTCAGCAAGTGCTTTTCTCTCCCAGTCACTGTGCCTTTGCCCCTGCCGCAATGCAGCACCAGTATCCCTATACAGTGAGTTCTGGTTTCCTCTAGCAGTCCTCAGAGTTGTAGAAGTGTCTCTCTAAGATTAGACCCCAGTGGGATTGCTCTATTGTTGCTGGATCTTTGTGGGAAGTGACTCTGTGCAGCTCCCAGGAGACTGCCACAGCCAGGAAGTTCAGGCTGTAGGAGCAGCTCCAAGACCATAGGGCACATGGATCCAGCAGCATGGCTGGGGATGCTGCACATGGTTTGGCAGTCCCTGGCTCCCAGTGACTTTGGCAAAGAGAGTGCTGGGCTCACGACTCTGGCCAGGTGGGGGCACAGCATGGAAGTAGGAGGGCGGGCGCCTGGGGCAGGGTGCGGGACCTGCAGCTCTAGCAGGCTCAGGACCGGTGGAGGGTGGGGCACTTGGTCTAGCAGTGGCACAGGGCACTGCTCTTGAGCTTCCCCCCACAGTCTCCACAGGGGTTAGGCTTCTGGTTCATCGGGCCATGGGTGGGGGGGGTGGACTGGAAGTTCAGAATGGCAGGGAAAATGTTAGTTCAATTTTTCTGCCTGGCAAGAGAGTGTTCAGAGTTACTACAGGGTCTCTCTGGGGAAGTAGAATCCACTTCCTACAGCTCTCACCCACAGGGTGAGACAAAGGGTCCTCAGTTCATCGTTCACCTGTAGAAAACCTACAGGAGCAAACGAAGAGAAAAAGAAAATGAAAAACACAACTTTCTTGGGGGAGGGGATAGATACTTTTCCTTTAGGATGAATTTTGTACATGAAGTTTGCTTTCTTGGAGTCGCAGCTTGCCTCAGCAGAGGTGACCTGCAAATATCACTCTTCTCCCTCAGCTCAGCTCCCAGTCTTTAGCTTAATTGGGTACTTTCTGGACATTATCCTTCCTTCTGGATGGGAGCTTCTGTTAGAGGCTGGCTCCAGTCAGGCATCTTGCCTCTCCCTCAATAGTTTCATGTCTTAAGTTTAGATCTTTTACCCAGTTAGAGTCAATTTTTGTTAATGGTGAAAGGTATGGGGCCAGTTTAAGTCTTCTTCAAGTCGCCAAGTCAATTCACCCAGCACCATTTGATAAATAGGGAATCTTTCCCTAAATTTATGTTTTTGATAGGCTTATCAAAGATCAAATGGTGATAAGCATCTTGGTCCAGCAGATGATAGGCTTATCAAGAGATGTCTTGGTTCTCTATTCTGTTCCATATACCTACCTCTCTATTTTTGTGCCAGTACCTTGCTGTTTTGATCACTGTCGATTTATAGTATAGTCTGAAGTCTCATAGTGTGATTCCTCCTACTTTGTTTTTATTTCTGAATAATGTCTTGGTTATTTGAGGTTTTTGCTGATTCCATATAAAATGAAGTACTATTTTTTTCCAGATCCTTAAAGTATGACAGTGGTGTTTTATTAGGGATTGCATTAAATTTGTATATTGCTTTTGGTAGCGTGGATATTTTAACAATGTTGATTCTTCCCAGCCATGAGCATAATATATTTTTCCATTTGTTAACATCTTCAGCTATTACTTTTCTTAGAGTTTCATAGTTCTCTTTATAGAGATCTTTTACGTCCTTTATTAGGTAAATTCCCAAATATTTCACCTTCCTTTGGACTACTGTTAAAGAAATAGAGTCCTTGACTGTTTTTTCCACTTGACTTTTGTTGGTATATATAAAAGCTACTTATTTGTGAGTATTGATTTTGTAACCTGAGACACTTTAACCTTGATTACTTTTAAGAATTTTGAAGTTGAGTCCCTAGAGTTTTCCAGGTATAAAATCATATCATCTGCAAAGGATGACAGGATCTCCTCTGACCCTATTTGGATACTCTTGATCACCTTCTCTTACCTGATTGCAATGACTAACGCTTTCATTACCATGTTAAGTAGCAGTGGAGACAATGGACATCCATGCCTGGTTCCTGATCTTAGTGGAAATGTTTTCAATTTTACTCCATTCAGTATGATATTGGCTGTGGCTTTGCTGTGGATGGCTTCTATCAGTTTAAGAAATGTCCCCTCTATGCCTATTTTCTTAAGTGTTCTGATCATGAAAGGATGCTGGATATTAATGAAAGCTTTGTCTATATCAATTGAGAGAATCATATGGTCTTTATTTTTCATTTCATGTGATGTATTATATTTATAGATTAATGTATGTTGAACCAACCTTGAGACACTGGGATAAAACCAACTTGTCATTGTGTATAATTTGTTTGATGTGTTGCTGGATTCTGTTTTCTAACCTTATTGAATATTTTTGCATCTATATTCATTAAAGATATTGGTCTATAATTTTCCTTTTTTGTTGGATCTTTTCCTAGTTTGGGGATCAGGGTGATATTTGCTTCATAGAATGTGTTGGGTAGTATTCCGTCTTTTTCTATATTTTGGAAAAGGTTGAGTAGTATGGATACTAGTTCTTCTTTAAAGGTTTGGTAGAATTCTGACGTGAAGCCATCTGGTCCTGGGCTTTTCTTTTCAGGGATGTTTTGTATAGTTGATGCTATTTCAGAGCTTGATATAGGTCTGTTCAACATTTCCACTTCATTCTGGCTGAGTCTTAGGAGGTGGCGTGCTTCCAGGTATTAGTCTATTTCCTTCAGATTTTCATATTTCTGAGAATACAGTTTTTATATTTTCCTTCAGATTTTTCATATTTCTGAGAATACAGTTGTTATATTTTCCTTCAGATTTTTCATATTTCTCAGAATACAGATTTTATATTTTCCTTCAGATTTTCATATTTCTGAGAATACAGGATTTTTGAATTTTTGAAGTGTCTGTTGTTATTTTGCCTTTGTCATCTCTGATTGATGATATTAGGGATTTTATTTTTCTATTTCTGGTTAGTTTAGCCAAAGGTTAATCAATTTTGTTAATATTTTCAAAAAAAATAGCTTTTTGTTTTGTTGATCTGTTGAATGATTCTTTTGTTTTCTATTTCTTTTAATTCTGCTCTAAGTTTGGTTATTTCTTTTCTCCTGCTGGGTTTGGGACTGGAAAGTTCGTCCTTTTCCAGTTGCTTGAGATGGTCCATTAAGTTGTTGACTTCCTCTCTTTCTGTTCTCTTGAGGAAGGCTTGCAATGCTATAAATTTACCTCTTAGGACTGCCTTTGCAGTATCCCACAGGTTCTGAAACTTTGTGTTTTCATTATTGTTTTGTTCCAAAAATTTGGTAATTTTGTTCTTAATCTTATCTATGACCCAGTTATCATTCACCATAAGATTATTTATTTTCCATGTCTTTGTAGGAGTATAAAGATCCCTGTAGTTATCAAGTTCAACTTTTATTCTGTGATAGTCCAAGAAAATACAAGGAATAATTTCTATTTCTTTAAGTTTTCTGAGGTTAGATTTGCGACCTAAGATGTGATCAATTTTGGAGGAAGTTCCATGGGCTGATGAGAAGATGTGTATTAAGTTTTACTGGGATGAAATGTCCTGTAGATGTCTGTTAAGACCATTTGTTATAGGGTCAGGTTTAAGCCTAAAATTTCTTTGCTTAGTTTATTCTTGGAGGATCTATCCAACACTGCCAAAGGGGTGTTAAAATCTCTGACTATTATGGTGCTGGAAGACATCAAATGATTCATGTCTGTTAGGTCTCCTTTATAAATTTAGGAGCATTCTGGTTGGGTGCATAAATGTTAATAATTTGAAATCTCTTCACGTTGAGTGTTTCCCTTGACAAATATGTAGTGACCATCCTTATCTCTTTAAACTTTTGTTGGTGTATATCTACAAATAAAATTACAACCCTTAATTTTTTCTGATTTCTGTTTTCCTAAATTATAGATGACCATTCCTTCACCCAGAGTCTATTTTTATCCTTTAAGGTAAGATGAGATTCTTATATGCAACAGATATCTGGTCTGATTTTTCTGTATCCAGTCAGCCAACCAATAGAGAACAATTTACACAATTCACATTAATTGAGGGAATTGATAAGCATGGTAGTGTTTTAGGTGTGAAATTTTTCAAAAGTCCAGTGGGATGTTGTTAATCCCTTTTCAACTGTGGAAGTTGGGTTTTGATCAAAAATTTCTGAGTGAGCTTACTTTGGTGGTAGAGCATTATGCTAGTCATTGTGGAGTATGGGTCTGAGAATATCCTGGAGACCTGGTTTACTTATGGCACATTTCTTCAACATGTGTATGTCATTAAAGTATTTGATTTCTCCACCCCAAATGAAATTCAGCATAGCTGGATACAGGATCCCAAGCTTAAAAGTTGTTTTGTTTTAGGAGATTGAAGGTCAATGGACATCCTCTTCTGGCTTAGAAAGTTTCAGTTGAGAGATCTGTAGTCATTCTTATATTCTTCCCCTTGTAGGTTTTCTAACCTCTGGCTGCTTATAAAACTTTCTCCTTCATGTTAACAATGGCAAAGCTAATTATAATGTGTCTAGGAGACACATTGGATTGAGTCATTCTGGAATTCTTTATTTGGATTTATTTGGATTGAGTCATTCTGGAGTTCTGAAATTGTCTGCTATCTGAATTTCATTATCTCTTGCTAAGCTTGGGAAGTTCTCCTTCATTATATCTTGGAGTAGAGCATCTGTGCCTTCAGAAACATCCTCTTCTCTTCATGAATTCCTATAAGGTGAATATTTGCTCTTCTGATTGGTCCCACAGTTCTCTCAGGAAATGATCTGTATTTGCTCTCCACTTCTCTGCCTCTTTGAGCATATGAGAGCATTCATGAACTTTGTCTTCATTGTCAGGGATCCTTTCTTCTGCCTGCTCCATTCTGTTATGGAGGGATTCTACTGTACTTTTCAGATCGTTGAGGGCTGCAATTTCTGGCCTCAATGTGTAAAAATCTTTGGAGATTTTGTCTTTGAATTCATTGACTTCTTGAGACAACTTTTGAATTACTCCTTGAATTTCTAAATCCAAGTTTACTTCCATTTTATTAATCTTATTTGCCATCCAAATTCTGAACTTTATTTCTGACATCTCAGCCATTTGTTTATGAATAGCATCTTCTGATGTGTCTCCTTTATTATTCCTTAGGGAAGTTGACCTACTCTGATTATTCATGTTGCCAGAGATTTTCCACTGATTCCACCCCATGATTATTTTTCACTGTCTGGCTATAGAAGCTGGTAAGGTGAAATTGGATTGAGGGCTCCTGGAGTTATAATTAACCAGCCCTTTATCAAAGATCTGGGACTGGTGACTGTGACTTTTCCCCTACAGCTTTACAAAGGTCCTGTTTAGTACTGCAGCCTGGGACTCTTGGGTCCTGCTTGTTGAGATGAGGCTAGGTGTCTCTATCTTGCATTCAGCTAGTCTCTATCTAATCTCAGTGAGTCAGTGGCTTTGGGCTTAAATCTCAGCTGTGGATAAATACAAACAACTAAGATACCCCTCCCCCCATGGACAACAACTGGAAGAGGAGAATCAGACCCTCCCACTATAATACAGCCAGGGCAAAACCTTGGAGGTTCCCTGGGTGATTGGCCCAGGTCAAGAGTTCCAAATCAATTATCCCAATCAGCACCAATGCATAATAAGTGGAAGAGAACAAAAGGTCTCCAGCAACTAGACAGCAAGGGTCCACTGGCAGCTCAAGTATGACTCTCTCTGGTGCTCTGGAGTCAGAAAGACCAACCCAGCAAAAGAGTTAGTCCACGGGGGGCTGGTGCCTCTTTTCTTCCTTGCACCTCTGTCACACCCTGTCACTGGTAACCCCACAGGACTGTGGCCCAGTTCCCTCCAATGAACAAATGCACCAGGGATTTGCACCTGCCAGAGTTGAAGAGGAGTCAATGACTCCTCAGCCAGACTGCTGAACTCTGCCACCTGCTGGGAGGGGGAACTGAAACCTGACTACCTCGGTGCTCAATGGAAACTGGGGAGTGTTCCACTTGTGTTTGTTCCAAGCCAGAGGTTACTGTCACAGGGCATGATTCTCTCCCTCAGAGACCACATCCTGCCCTGGCCACAGTCCTCCTCTGGAACCCCTGTGGGGTGAGGTCTGACTCCTTCCAGTAGTCCACAGAATTGGGGAGCTGTCCCAAATTTGACCCCCTTGGGAGTGTGCCACCACCAGTTGGGGGTGCCACCGCTGAGAGTCCATGGACCTGCCATTGCAGTCAGGGGTGGTGCCATGGGTCAGAGGTGCCCCCACAGTGGGTGGGAAGTGCAGCCACAGCAGGTCAGAGGTGCCCCTGCAGTAGGTGGGAGGTACAGCCAGGGCAGGCTGGAGGTACAGTGGTTCCCTGTTGGAGGTGGGGCCACTGCTTGTCAGAGGTGCAGTACACAGGTCCAGCACTATGCATTTTCTTCTGATCTTTTTTATTCTTTGTCAATCTGTGTTCCATTTATAGAATAGAGCCTCACTCTGAGGCATAGGCTGGAGTGCCATAGGATTGGCCTGGCTGTAGGAGACCTTGATCCCTTGGTCTAGGGGTCATTCTGGCTTGGACCTTTGAAAGGATGCTATTGGTAGGTCCCCACTGCAACATATAGCATCTTGTTTTTTCTCAGGTTGCTAAGGAGATCCTGACCTCAAGCAACCCACCCAACTCAACCCCCCAGAGCCTGGGAATTGTGAGTGCAGGTCAAAGCACCCTGTTGAACACCACTATTACTCCTTTCTCTTGCTTTCTGTTCCTCTCTTCTTTCTGTTGATCTTCCCTTTTATTCCTCTTTTTCATCTTCTTTCCTTTTTTTTCTACCTTGTCTCCCTTCTATCTCTTCATTCTTCTCTTCCTTTTGGTTCTGTACCAAAAGGTTACTTCAACATCTAAGGACAGAGGCAAAGTACTTTAAAGAAAAGGAGGAAGAGAAAGGAGAATCAGGGGAAGGAAGCAGACAATAAAAAAGCACTCAAGACTGGAACCAACAGAAAAATTTTGGCAACATGAAAACCCAGAACAGAGCAACCCCCAAAGGGAACCCCCCAAAGGGATCATGAGGTAGCTAAAGCAGAGGATTTCACCTATAAATAAATGTTAGACATGACAGAAAGAAAATTTAAAATATAGATAGTAAAAACGATGAAGAAATTGTTGAGAAGGTGGAAAATAACAAAAAGAAAATCGAAAAACAGAACCAAATAAGGGAAAACTTCAAACCAAATTTGAAAGCTATGAAGAATATAGAAAAGGTGTAACAAAGCTTAAGGACTTAAAGCAGTCAATCAGGGAACTTTAAGATGCATTAGAAAGTATCAATAATGGATTAGACCATGGAAAAGATAGAACATCAGAGGTAGAGGACAAAGCTCTTGAGCTAACACAGGTAGTTAAAGAGGAAGCAAGCAAGAGAGAGAAACTATAATGTTCACTCAGAGAATTATGGGATTTCACGAAGCATTCAAACAAACAAATTATAGATATCCCAGAAGGGGGAAAAGAATGCCCCAGAAGAATGGAAGCCCTATTTGAGGATATCTTAAATGAAAATTTCCCAAGTATCACCAAAGATTCCAACACACTCCTTTCAAAAGATATCAAAGCCCAGGTCATCTCAACTCAAACAGAGCTTCCCCTAGACACATTGTCATGAACCTGTCCAAAGTCAAGACAAAAGAGAAAATCTGCAAGCAGCCCGTAGTAAGCATCAATTGACCTACAAGGGCAGATCTATCAGACATCTCAACTGAAACTTTTCAAGCTGGAAAAGAATGGTCATCTACCTTTAACATTTTTAAACAAAACAATATGTTCACCCCAGAATTTTATATCCTACTAAGCTAAGCATTAAAATCAATGGAGAAATCAAATCTTTTACTGATATGGAAATATTGAGAAAATTCGCCACAATGAGACCAGCTCTACAGGACATAGATGTAGTCTACACACTATCCATCACAATTGATCACCAGCAAAGTAAACACTCACAAATTAAAGGACAAAACCTAGCATCCAAAATGATGGAAATGATAATGCTAAGCAATAGACATTCAAGAAATAAAATGAACAGAACTTTATCATACTTATCAATTCTCTCAATAAATGTTAATGGCTTGAATTTCCCCCCTGAAGAGGTACAGGCTGGCTGATTGGATAAAAAAGCACAAGCCATTCATATACTGTCTCCCAGAAACACACCTAGCCCTGAAGGACAGAACATGACTTGGGTGAAGGGATGGAAAACAACATTTCATGTAAATGGAAATCAGAAGAAAGGAGTGGTTGCAATCTTATTTTCAGATACAAGTGGATTTAAAGCAACTAAAGTCAAAAAAGACAAAGATATTTTGGCTAAGGTAATAATACAAGAGGACATTTCAATTCTAAATATTTATGCACTCAACTTAAATGCTTCCAGATTTATGAAAAAGGCCTTAATTGGTATAAGCAATATGATATCCTATAACATCATAATAGTAGGAGACTTTAACATCGCTCTTACAGATCTGGACAGATCCTTTAAACAGAAACTAAAAAAAGATACATGGGACTTAAACCTAACCCTAGAACAATTATGCTTAATAGACATATAGAGAACACACCATCACAAAGCTAAGGAATCTATGTTCTTCTCATTAGCCCAAGGAACATTCTCCAAAATAGATCATATCCTAGGACACAAATCAAACCTCAACAAAATCAAAAGAATTGAAATTATACTTCGTATCTTCTCAGACTACAAGACAATAAAGCAAAAATTTTCGTCCCCACACAAAGGCAAGGAAACTAAACAACCTTATGCTGAATGACATTTGGGTCAAGGAAGTGATAAAGAAGGAAATCATTGGGCAGTGCCTGTGGCTCAAAGGAGTAGGGCCCCAGCCCCATATGCCGGAGGTGGTGGGTTCAAACCCAGCTCTGGCCAAAAAAAGAGAAGGAAATCATTAACTTCCTCAAACATAACAATAATGAAGACACAAGCTACCAAACCTATCCCCTGTGTGGGACACTGCAAAAGAAGTCCTAAGAGGGAAATTTATCACATTAGATGCCTATATCCAAAAAAACAGAAAGAGAACATATTAACAACCTAATTAATCATCTTAAAGAAATGGAAAAGGAAGAGCAATCCAACCCCAAACCTAACAGAAGAAATGAAACAACCAAAATTAAATCAGAAGTTAATGAAATTGAAAACAAAATAATTATTCAGAAAATTAATGAAACAAAAATTTGGTTCTTCAAAAAGATAAATAAAAGTGATAAACCATTAGCCAGATTAACTAGAAACAGAAAAGTAAAATATTTAATAACCTCAATCAGAAATGAAAATGGGGAAATAACAACTGATACCATAGAGATAAAAGAGATTATCTTTGACACTACAAAAAGCTCTATGCCCAAAAATTCAACAATGTGGAGGAAATCAACCAATATCTGGAATCACACCATCTCCCTAGAATTAACCAGGAAGCAATAGATCTCTTAAATAGACCAATGTCAAGTGCTGAAATTGAAAAAAACAATTAAAAAGCTTTAAACAGAAAGAAAGACATGGACCACATGGCTTCATATCAGAATTCTATCAAACTTTCAAAGATGAGTTTGTACCTATATTACAGAAAATATTCCAAACTTTGAGAACCTTACAAAATCTTCTCTAACACATTCTGTAAAGCAAACATCACCCTGATTCCAAAACCAAGAAAAGACCCAACTAAAAAGGAGAACTACAGACAAATTTCACTAATGAATATTAATGCAAAAATACTCAACAAAATTTTAGCTAACAGATTGCAGCTACACATTTAAAAAATTATACATCACAATGAAGTAAGCTTCCTCCCAGGGATGCAAAGCTGGTTTAACATATGCAAATCTATAAATGTAATTCATCAGATAAATAGAAGCAAAAACAAAGACCATATGATCCTCTCAATAGATGCAGAAAAAGCATTCGATAAAATTCAGCATCCTTTTCTAAGAAGAACACTTAATAAAAGAGGTATAAGTGGCACATTTCTTAAGCTGATTGAAACCATCTTTGATAAACCTACAGCTACTAACATACTAATACTGGATTAAAACTGAAAGCATTTCCACTTAGAACTTCAACCAGACAAGGATGTCCATTTGAATCACCATTCACTACTATTCAACATAGTGTTGGAAGTTCTAGACAATGCAATCAGGCAAGAGAAGAATGTTAAGGGCATCCAAAGGGGGGCAGAGGAGGTCAATCTCTCTCTTTTTGTCAATGACATGATCTTATGCTTGTAAAACTCCAGAGACTCAACTGTAAAACTTCTGGAAATGATCAAGCAATACAGTAATGTCTCAGGGTATAAAATCAATCTCCACAAATTGTATGTGCCAATAACAGCCAAGTTGAGAAGCAAATCAAGGACAAAATTCCCTTCATAGTAGCTTCAAAGAAAATGAAATATTTAAGAATATACCTAACAAAAGAGGTATGTAATTATCTTTACAAAGATAATTAAGAAATCCTAGGAAAAGAAATATCAGAAGACATTAACAAATGGAAGAACATACCATGCTCTTGGCTGGGGAGAATCAACATTATTAAAATGTCTATTCTACCCAAAGTAATTTACAGATAAATGCACTCCCCATTAAAAAATCAATTTCAGGCTTGGTGCCTGTGGCTCAAGCAGCTAAGGCGCCAGCCACATACACCTGAGCTGGCGAGTTTGAATCCAGCCCAGGTCCACCAAACAACAATGACTGCTGCAACCAAAAAATAGCCAGGCATTGTGGCAGGTGCCTGTAATCCCAGCTACTTGGGAGGTGGAGGCAGGAGAATCGCTTGAGCCCAGGAGTTGGAGGTTACTGTGAGCTGTGATGCCAAGGCACTCTACCAAGGGTGACAGCTTGAGGCTCTGCCTCAAAAAAAAAGAAAAAAAAATCAACTTCATACTTTGAAGAAATGGAAAAAATAGTACTTCATTTTGTATGGAATCAGAAAAATTCCTGTATAGCCAAGACTATTCTTAGTAATAAAAATGAAGCTAGAGGCATCACTTTACCAGACTTCAGGTTATATTACAAGTCTACAGTAATCAAAACAGCATGGTGGCTCGGTGCCTGTGGCTCAAGTGGCTAAGGCACCAGCCACATACATCTAAGATGGCGGGTTCGAATCCAGCCTGGGCCCTCCAAACAACAATGATGGCTACAACCAAAAAATAGCTGGGTGTTGTGGCGGGAACCTGTGGTCCCGGCTACTTGGGAGGCAGAGGCAGGAGACTCGCTTGAGCCCAGGAGTTGGAGGTTGCTGTGAGCTGTGATGCCACAGCATTCTACTCAGGGGGATAGCTTGAGGCTCTGTCTCAATAAATAAATAAATAACAGCATGGTATTCACACAAAAATAAAGACACAGACATATGGAACAGAAAAGAAAAGCAAGAGATGAAACCAGTCTTTGATCTTCTATAAACCAAACAAAAGCATGCAGTGGGGAAAAGAATCCCTAGTCAACAAATGGTTCTGGGAGATCTGGATAACCACATATAAATGACTGAGACTCGACCTTCACCTTTCACTGATTACAAATAATAACTCAAAATGGATAAAAGATTTAAATCTAAGACATGAAATGACAAAAATTTTAGAAGAAAATGTGGGAAAAACTCTTGATGATGTCAGACTGGGCAAATATATTATGATAAAGACTTCAGTGGCAATTGCAACAACAACAAAAATAAACAAACGGGACTTAAGCTAAAAAACTTCTGCACAGCTAAGGATACAACAAGCAAAGCAAAAAGACAGCCCTCAGAATGGCAAAAGATATTTGCATATTATGAATCAGACAAAATCTTGCTAAGATCTTTAGAGAACTCAAATTAATCAATGTAAAAGGAGCAAACAATCCCATCTACTACTGGCAAGAGATATGAACAGAAACTTTTCTGAGAAAGATAGATGAATAGTTAACAAACATGAAAAAATGTTCATCATCCCTAATCCTCAGAGAAATGGAAATCAAAACTACCCTGAAATATTACCTAATCCCAGTGAGAATAGCCCACATAACAAAATCTCAAAGCTGAAGATGCTGGTGTGGATGTGGAGAGAAGGGGACACTTTTACACTGTTGGTGTGACTGCAAACAAATATAACACTTTGGAAGTAGTGTGAAGAATCCTCAAAGAACTCGAATTAGATCTCCCATTTGATACTGCAATCCCATTACTACTTAGAAGAAGAAAAAAGCAGTGTATCATAAGGACATTTGCAGTAAGTTGTTTATCACAACTCAATTTAAAATTGCCAAAATTTGGAAGCAAACTAAAAGCCCACCAACCCAGAAATGGATTAACAAGCTATGGTATGTGTATACCATGGAATACTACTCAGCCATAAAAAGATGAAGACTTTACATCTTTTGTATTAACCTGAATGGAGTTGAAACACATTCTTCTTAGTATAGTATCACAAGAATGGAGTAGCAAGTATCTAATGTACTCACTACCAAAAGGAAGCCAGTAGACTATCTAATACATAAGGGGAAAACTCAAATCAAACCAAGGTGGAGGGGTGGGGGAACAAGGGAGTAGTGAGAGGGGAGGAGGGAGGAAGATGGGTGAGTTCCCACTTAATGGGCACAAAGTTAGGGGGTATGGCATATCTCTTGGGGGTGGGACATAATTATAACAGGGATACCACCTAACAAATGCAAACATTGTAATCTAATTCTTCATACTCTCTAATTAACCTGAAAAATAAAAAAAGTCAGAATCTCCAGAAAAGAAGAGTTCTAGGAGCCATTTTGGTGCAAACACTTTATAGATTATGCTTGGGTGATATGCCATTTGTAGCTGACATGTTCACCAGTTCCAACCTTGCCATAGTGGGCAGTGTTCAGCATGTCTTGCATCTAACAAAGTAACACAGTAAAGCTTTGTGCAATTATCAAGTAGTCAACAGTGTTCCTTTAGCAAAGCAAATATCTTTGTGAGATGTAAAAGTCTGCAGCTGTCAGTAACACCTCTCTCCTCCAATGAGTTGTCGGAAGTCTAACAGATCTTACAGGATGAATTTGCACAAATGTGCTTTGATCACTGGCAGTTTGCAAAACTTACCTAGAAGTCTCCAACCAGGAAACTGAAAGAAAACTTAGAGTGCAGAATGGAAGCAGTAGTGGGAAGGATAGAGGCAAAACCCCATAAAATAACTAAAGTATGAAAATATCAAACCCCAGCTGGAGAAACAGGAGCTAGAGAAGGATCACTAAAAAACGCCACCAAAAAGATAAAGAAGGAAACAGCAGCAGCCGTTCTGACAGCACGGCTCCACAAGTAAGGAGGACTTTACCAAACCGAGACCTGGAGGAAAAAGCAGAAAAACCCACCAGTTACTACTGAAGGATATGCAGGCCATACAGGATTTGTTACAAAGTGATACTTTGTGTTGGGAGAGTCATTCTATCCAGATAACCTGTACCTCATCAATCTGATGTTGACGATTTACTTTCCAGACCTCATAATTACTCATGTCGGAATTAATTAGCAGCAGGTTATAAGGAACCCGTGCTTCATTACACCAGCTTTATGTGTATGTAGCACAATTAAATGTTAAACAATTTAAATGGAAACCAGGGGATTTTTAAAGCCTGAGCAACCACACACATCTATTTTTTTTTTTTAGATGAACTTGCTGTACTAAAACACTTCACTTTGTAAACAAATTACCAATTTTTTACTTGTGGGTGTAATTTTTAAAAATATTTCTTCATATATCATAAAATTAATTTTAATCTTTTTAAAAGAAAGAAATTAAAGAAGATATAAATTAAAAGGTATTTCCTGTTTATGGATTGGAAGAATTAACATTATTAAAATGTTTATACTACTCAAAGCAATATGCAGATTTAGTATAGTCTTATTAAATCTACAACATCATTTTTTGCAGAAATAAGGAAGCAATCCTAAAATTTATATGGAACCATGAAGTACCCCAAATAGTCAAAGCAATCTTGGTCAAAAAGAACAAAGCTGGAGGCATCACACTCCCTGAATCCCAAAATATAAGGCAAAGCTATAGTAACAGAAAAAGCATATTACAGCCATAAACATAAACCAATACACCAAAGGACAGGATAGAGAATGCAAAAAAAGTATGTGTCTATGGTCATTAATTTTTCAAAAATATGCCAATAACACACAATGGGGAAAGCACAGTTTCTTTCATAAATGATGTTGAGGAAAATGGCTATTCACATGCAGAAAATTAATTTGGACACCTATTTACCATATACGAAATCAATGCAAAATTAATCAACTTTATATTTAAGACCTGAAACTGTGAAAGTATTGGAAAAAAATATAGGAGGAAAATTCTATGACTTTTTAATCCAGAAAATGATTTTTTTTATATATGGTCCTCAAATTACAGGCAACAAAAACAAAAATTGACAAATGAGATTATATCATATATATATATAGAGAGAGAGAGAGAGAGACAGTCTCACTTTCTCATCTCAGTGAAGTGCTGTGGCATCATAGCTCACAGCAACCTCAAACTCTTGGGCTCAAGTGATCCTCTTGACTCAGTTTTTCATTTTTCAATTTTAGTAGATGGGGCAGGCAGGCGCTTAACTCTTTCTCAGGCTGGTCTCAAACTCCTGAGCTCACGTGATCTGCCCACCTCGACCTCCCGGAAAGCTACTATTACAGGCATGAGCCACCATGCCAGGCTGGGATTATATCATATTAACAACTTCTACACCGCAATGGAAACATTCAACAGAGTAAAAATACACCTACAGAATGGGAGGAAATATTTGCAAACTATAGATCTCATAAGGGGTCAATATCCAAAATATACAATGAAGTCATAACATTCAACCTGATCAAAAAAAGAAAAAAAATGGGCAAAGGACCTGAATAGGCATTTCTCAAGACAAACAAATGGTCAACAGATATATTTTTTAAAACAGACATCATTAATCATTAAAGAAATGCAAATTAAAAATCACAATGAGATACTGCTTCACACCTGTTCAATGACTACTATCAAAAGTATGAATATAAGTGTTGGTGAGGGTATAGAGAAAATGGAACCCTTGCTCACTGTTGGTGGAAATGTAAATTTCCACAGATATTATGAAAACAGCATGGAGATTTCTCAAAAAATTAAAAATAGAGCTACCATATGATTTAGTATCCCACTTCTTTATACATATCCTAATGAAATAAAATCAGTATGTCAAAAAGATATCTGCACTCTCATGTTCACTGTGGCATTATTCACAATAGCCAAGATATAGAATCAATCTAAGTGTGTCCGACAATGGACAGTGTGGGATATATATGCAATGTCATTCAGCCTTAATAAAGAATAAAATCCTTCCATTTCCAACAACATGTATGAACCTGGAAGACAATATGTTAAGTGAAACAAGCCAGGGACAAAAGGCAGATACCACATGATCTCATTTATATATGAAATCTAAAAAAGTTGAACTCATGGAAATAGAGAGTAGAATGTCTGTTTCCTGGGGCAGAGATGCGGCTTTGTGGAAATGTTGATCAAAGGATTCAAAATTTATGTTAGAAAGGAGAACTAAATTCCGGAGATATATTGTAAAACATGGTGACTATAGTTAACAACATTGAATTGTATTCCTGAAAATCACTGAAAGCAGATTTTAAGTGTTCTTACCACAAAAAAATAAGTATTTGAGGTAGTTCATATGTTAATTAGCTCAGTTTAGCCATTTCATCATGTATGTATATTTTAAAATATCATGTTCTTCATAATAAATATATACCATTTTTATTTTCTGTCATAATTTATTTTATGTCATAATTATTTTTCTTCATAATAAATATATACCATTTTTTATTTCTTTAAGTTTCTGTATGTTGTTTTCATTTTCTAATTTATTTATTTTTTAGAGACGCAATATTGTTCTGTCACACAAGCTAGAGTGCAATAGTGCAATCATAGCTCACTGAAGCCTCAAACTCCTAGGCTCACACAATCCTCCTGCCTCAGCCTCCTGAGTAGCTGGGACTACAGGTGTATCACTGTGTCTGGCTAACTTTTTTATTTTTTGTAGAGATGGGGATCTCACTATGTTGCTCAGGCTGATCTCAAATTCCTGGCCTCTGGCTCAGTGCCTGTAGCTCAGCAGTTAGGGCACCAACCACATACACTGGAGGCTGGCGGGTTCAAATCCAGTGTGGGCCTGCTAAAACAACAATGACAACTATAACCAAAAAACAGCCAGGCATTGTGGTGGGTGCCTGTAGTTCCCAGCTACTTGGAATGCTGAGGCAAGAGAATTACTTAAGCCCGAGAGTTTGAGGTTGCTATGAGCTGTGATACTACTACAGCATTCTACCCAGGGTGACAGCTTGAGGCTCTGTCTCAAAAAAAAAAAAAAAAGAAAGAAAAGAAATTCCTGGCGTCAACTGATTTTCCTGCCTCAGCCTCTCAAAGTTCTGGGATTCCAGGCATGAGCCACCACACATAGCCTACCATACTTGTCTTTTATTTCACTTAGCATAATTGTCCTCACGGTTCATCCTTGTTGCAGTATGTGACAGCATTTTCTTAGTTTTTAAGGCTGAATAACATTCTACTACAGGTATACACTACATTTTGTTTATCCATTCTTCCTTCAGTGGGCGTTTGGGTTGCCTCCACATGTTGGCTGTTTTGAATAGTGCTTTTATGAATATGGGTAAGCAAATATCACTTTAAGACCTTCCTTTTAATTTTCTGATATATACCCAGAAGTGGGACTATCTTATCATAGTTCCATTTTTAATTTTTTGAGGAACCACTAAACTGTTTTCCATAATGATTATACCATTTTAAAATCACACCTGCAGTGCACTAGAGTTCCAGTTTCAAAGTGGCATGTTTCTGTGTGTTTTTTACCTTGCATTTATTTGACGACAACTGACAATGAATACTTGTTCACGTGTTTCCTATTCATTTCGATCTCCATTTTTATATGGGGTATGTTCTGGTCTTTTGTCAATTTTTCTAATGGCTTGTCTGGAAAAAGTCTTTAAATATTCTAGGTATGAGCTCTTTATTGGTTGTATTTGTTCCAAATATCTTCTACACTAGGGTTTCCTGACTTGGGATCATCAGGCTTTCCATTGGCCATGAGGCCTGGAATGGTTCCAAAGGACTCCCATCCTCCTCATCTCCAGTCTCTTTCCGCTGGTCAACAGAGACTGCTGTGGCAGTAGTAACTGGTGCTAATCCTGCTTCTTTCTTTCCAACAGTGCATAAGGGTACTCCTCTCTCTGCATCCATGTTAACATCTGCCACTTTGGGACCTTGTGATGTGGGCTATTCTTGCTGGGGCTAGGTGATGTCTCAAATTGGTTTTGATCTGCATTTCTCTGATGATAAGGTACAATGAGCATTTTTCCATATGTTTATTGACCATTCATTTTTCTCCTTTGGGAAAAGATTCTGTCCATGCCACTGCCCATTCATTGATGAAGTTGTTATCTCTTTTCTTTTTTTTTTTTAGGTTCACTAAATTTATTTTAAAAATCATAAAACGTTTCTTGCGATGAAATTGCTTCACAAAACACAGAGGCTCTTCTTCACGAAATTATGAAAGAAAACTTTCCAGATATGCCAAGAGATTCTGAAATTCAGATAGCAGATAGCTTCAGAACCCCAGCACGACTCAACCCAAACAAGACA
>CAUYQV010181438.1:0-10302 GCA_963574575.1 Galagoides demidoff
TCTAGAACTAGAGTATAAATGTTTTAACACAATAAGTAAATGACACAAAGTCTATGTTAACCAGTTTGATGAAAATATTTCAAATTGTATATGAAAACACTACACTATACCCCATGTTTGCATTAATGTATACAGCTATCATTTAATTAAAAAAAGATAATGTTTCATATTTCTCAGAAATAGTTTCAAAGACAATTATGCTTTAGGAATTTATTCAGAAAAAAATGTAACAAGTGAAGCTAGCCAAGCAAACAGAGGACTAATTATGTTTTTACTGTTTGCAGGGATCTGGCCCCAGAACTATTGATCTTTAAGGGATTGATAGTATGATCTATCTACTAAATAGTGTGAAAGTTGATGGTGTGATCTATCTACTAAAATAAAAGTGCCCTGGAGTAGCCAGCCATGATTAGGGTAATTGTAATAGCCAGGATGCCCACAGAGACTGTGGCTTATCACAGAATGTTGGCTCCCTCAGCAGAATCAGAGTAAAAAGAAAGATGAAAAAGAAGAGAAGGCTGGCTCAGCACCTGTAGCTCATACACCGAGGCTGGTGGGCTGAAGCCTGACCCGGGCTTCCTAAAACAACAATGACATGTACAACCAAAGAGTAGCAGTGTTGTGCCAGGCACCTGTAGTCCCAGCTACCTGGGAGGCTGAGGCAAGAGAATCGCTTAAGTCCAAGAGTTGGAGGTTGCCGTAAGCTGTGACGCCACAGCACTCTATCGAGGGTGACAGAGTTGAGACTCTGTCTCAAAAAAAAGAAAAGAAAAGGGGAGGGGAAAAGGAGGAGAATAAGAAGAAGATGGAGGAGGAGCATTAGAGTGGAAGAAGAAAAGGAAGAGGGAGAAAAGAGAAGAAGAAGACAGGCAAATATGTATGGAAGAGGAACATAAGAAAATCTTTGAAAGGTAGAAGGCTGTTTTGAACTTGGATGTGTGTATGTAATGGGACACATACAAACACATCTAGGCAAGTGCTGCAGGTGACAGCTGCAGCTGGGGTGGCTGATACCATGAAAGAAGACATTGCAGAAAAGCAGAGTAAGTTCTGTAAGTTCTACGGTTGCCTCTCCCACTCCCCTCTACCGAGGCAATCATTACCTGCTCTCTCTTGGCAGAAATCTGTAGGAATGGCCAGAGTACAGGTGCGGGAGCCTGGAAATAAGGTCAGAGCAGAGAGGAAGTCCAGCTTCATGAGGTGGTAAAGAAAACAAAGGGAACTGAATGGCGCTTCAGGAATCCACACCTCCACCATACATCCGGCGGGCATCTAGTGCTGAGGTTTTAAGATCCAAGGTGGCATCCCTCTCTTCCCAGCCCATTCTCGCTGAAGGTTTGAAAAAAATTCACTAATGGGTTGCTTGGTGAGTGATTCCAAAGGAGATTAATTAACTGCTGTTTGCAAAGTCTCAAGATTCATATCCTTCTCTGTCCTTGAAGTCAGCAGCATTGCCATGGACTCAGCAAGAGTTCCTGAGCTCGGCGCTATTGACATTTTGTGTCTTTGTTGTGCATGGCTGTCCTGTGCATTACAGGATGTTTAGCAGCCTCCCTGGCCTCTACCTAGAAGGTGCCAGTGGTTTCCAGTTGTGACAATCCAAAACGTCTCCAGACTATGCCAACTGTCCCCTGGGGAGTAGAATTGGCCCTGGTTAGGCAACTCCCCAGTTAGAGGTACAAGAGTAGCCAACATGAACAAGAGACATCTGTGTAGCATGATGACACAAAAGAAAAACAATGCACTGGGATACTGTCACAACATTAGTGACAGTGTTGGAACTGGGAGAGGAAAGTAACAGAAAGTGAGAAATAGAAGAAAAGAGAAGATACACTGAAAAATATGCATAGCGATTGCCTCCAGGGAGAAGCTCGAGGGGGCTGAGAAACTGGGTCACGTTTCCCTGTTTGAATACATTTTCATCACAGTATGCAGCTCACAGACAGAAAACAATGCAAAGCACTTGCAAGGGGCCGTTCTACCTGTCAAAGTGAACACACAGACAACCGCCAGTCAGCATTTCTTCCAGACCACAGCAGCTTCTCTTCCCTAGAGTAAGCATTATCCTAATTTTTAATGGCAAGCTTTTTCTTTTGCTTTCCATACCCTCACCACTATGCATTCCTAAACTCCATAGCTTAGTTTTGTCAAGTCTTTTTTGAAATGTACATACACGGAATTTTATTGTATGTATTCTTCTCATACTCCAGGTTAGATCTATAGGAGTCACACGTGCTATTACGTGCACTTGCTGCTTATTCTTTTATGTCTGTGCAGTAATACAGTTGAGGAAACCACAACTTATGTACTCGTTTTATTGTTGATGGATATTGGGGTTATATCCATTTCAAGACTATACTGAAAATGCTACTCTAAATGTCCCTATACGCGCACCCAAGTGCATGTGTGTATAATTTCTCTAGGGAATGTACATAGAAGTAGAATTGCTGAGTCATAAGGTCCTCGTAAGCACAACTTTACTAAATAAGCTAAACAATTTTTCAAAATAGTTTTACCAAGGTGTGCTACTGGAAACCATGGATGAGCAATATCTTGGCTCCATGTCTTCCTCGGTACTTGGTTTTTCATGGTTCTGTGGTTGGTTTTCAAATTTTCTCTAATCCAATGCATGAAAATGATATCTCATTGCTCTTTGAATTCATACTTCCATGATGATTAACGAGGCTGAGCATTTTTCATGTTTGTTGGCTATTTGGTTTTTTGTTTGTTTGTTTTGGCTGTTTGGCTACCCTTATTAGTGAAGTTCATTGATCTTCTTTTTGACCATGTATTTACCATTTGCTTTTTCTTTCTTTCTTTCTTGTATATCAAGTCCTCCATCTAGTATAAATTACTTTTTGCATGAAGTACATCCTTTTGAATTTTCTTTAGTTAGGATTTGCTGATTACTAAATTTCTCATGTTTAACTTTTCTGAAAATTCTTTTACTTTATGCTTATTCTTTTTTTGAATTTTTTTTATTTTTAACAGGCCATTTGAAGGACTTTTATACTCTCATTCTTAAAGATATTTTAGTTAGCTAAAAATTCTAGATTGGTAGCTATTTTTCCATTAACATTTTAAAGACATAGTTCCACTGGTTATTGCTGCCTACTGTTTTTTGATTATGTCAGCAATCATTCTAATTGTTAACACTTTGAAATAAGATGTCTTTTCTCTGGATTCCTTTAAGGTTTTTCTTCCTGCTCATGCCTGTACTCCTAGCACTCTGGGTGGGTGACTTGCTTGAGCTCAGGAGTTCAAGACCAGCCTGAGGAAGAGTGAGACCCCCATCTCTACTAAAAGTTTTTTTAAAAAGGTGGTGCCTGTGGCTCAAAGGAGTAGGGCACTGGCCCCATATGCTAGAGGTGGTGGGTTCAAACCCAACCCCGGGCCAAAAACGGCAAAAAAAAAAAAAAAAAAAAAATGTAGCCGGGCATTGTGATGGATGCCTATAATCTCAGCCTCTGAAGAGGCTGAGGCAAGAGGATCACTTGAGCCCAAGAGTTTGAGGTTGCTGTGAGCTATGACACCATAGCACTCTACACAGGGTGACAGAGTGAGACTATCTTGGAGGAGAAAAAGATTTTTCTCTTTGCTTTTGGATTTCTGTAGTGTCATTGTGATGTCTAAATACACATTAAAAAAAAAAAAAGTATTGTTGGCTTTTATGTCTATGAATGGTTTAGTGTCAACAGCTCTGGAAATTCTCAGTCATGACCTCTTAAAAATTTGCCTTTGTCTTATTTTTTTCCCTAATCATATGTGCATTAGTCCTTTTCAAAGTGTTCTTCAAATAACTTGCCCCTTTCCTATATTTTTCAACATTTTGTCACTTTGTGCCATATTCCAAATAATTTCTTCTTCTAATTTACTAATCTTATATTCTGCTATGTCCAATTTAGGCCATAGCCTAAGTCTTAATATTAATTCTTTTATTTATCACAAGGTCTTTTTTTCCAAATTTACTCTCTGGTTTTTATAATAGCCTATTCCTTATAGATATTTTCCAGCCCAATTAATTTTGTAAAACCTAGTAAGCATGATTATTTTTCAAGTTGTCTCTAAAATTCCAGTGCCTGAAATCAGTAAGAGTCTTTTCCCAATATTTATTGTTTGTTGCTTATTAACCACATAACCTTACTTCCTCAAGTGTTAGTAGCTGGCAACAACCTCAACTCAAATTCATTGCTCATTGTTTCTTGGCAGGTTCAGGGTATATGAATCCAAGATTCAAATCTACATGAGAGCCATTCCACAGCCACAGACTCTCAGGGACAACTTCATCATTCTTCACCATCTTCTATCTTTTTCTTCTTTTTTTAAAATTAAATCATAACTGTGTACATTAATGCACTTATGAGGTGCAATGTGCTGATTTTATATACAATTTGGAATGTTACATCAAACTGTTAGCATAACCTTCACCTCACTTACTTAATTTTTGTGCTAAGACATTTATTCTCTACTCTTAATAGATTTGACATGTACCCTTGCAATACACACAATAGGTAAGGTCCCACCAATTACTCTCCCTCAACCCGGCCTCCACCCTTCCCCCCACCCTCCTCTTCCCTCCCTCATTCTGGGCTATAGTTGTGTTTTATCATTCATACGAAAGTGTATGTGGGTGATTGTATATTGGTTTCATGATAGTACTGAGTACATTGGATACTTTGTCTTCCATTCTTGAGATACTTTACTAAGAAGAATATGTTCTAGCTCCATCCATGTAAACATAAAAGAGGTAAAATCACTATCTTTTTATGGCTGCATAATATTCCATGTTATACACACACCAGAATTTGTTAATCCATTCATAGGTCAATGGGCACTGGTATCTTATTTTCTGCCTCTACCACAAGAGGCTTCTCTAAAGTCTCCTAGAATTGAGGTGGGGAAGAAATGTTTAGCTTGGATTCCTTTGTACAAAGTGTCATGTCTTTTGTGGATCCCATTTAATTCAGGGGAAGTTTAGCTATAAGATTTGTGAGCTACAAACCACCCCAAAATTGAGGGGCTTAAAACAACAAACATGTCTTCCTGTGCACAGTCTGCAGGTGATCTACTGATGGGCTAATTTAGAATGAAAGTGGCCATGTGCTTCAAGATATACTTTGACCAGGCTTAACTATAAGCTGTTGGCTTGGTTCATGTCTATTCCATGTGTGCTGAATCTGGGACACAGAAAAACAGCAGCCCTGACCCAGGGCATGGTCTTAGAATAATCATTAGGACATAAGAGAGCATGGCTATTACACATCTGAGTCAATATCACAAATTGGGGGATATCCAATTCCTCTGTGGACTATCTTTTCTATTCCATCCCCATCCACTGCCAGCTTATTACTGTACTCTATGTGAAATAAACATTTGTGTAGTACCTAAGTGCCAGACCGTTTAAACACATAATCTTAATGCTAGACTCACCCTAGAAATTCAGTATTATCAATGTTCAGAGAGATCAAAGAACTTGCCTAAAGTCATACAACTCCTGCAAGACCAAATTATCATCCTCAAAGTGATGCAATGCACAGATAGTTCCCTTGGGAAGAAGAGGCCTACTGGGAGCAGGGTAGCTCCTGGGAATTGAAGGGTAGGGGCAGGGGACAGAGTGTGTGTACCGTGACTCACTCCTACATCATAATTTGTTCTCAGGACCATCTTGATGATTCATATTCTCTTGTGGCAAGTAGTTAGTATGCAAGAAAAAGAGAAACAAAGTCCATTATTTACCAACAACAAGGACCAAAAAGAGTAAAGCAAATTGAAATCACACATGGGTTATATATTTTCTTAGAGTTTCTAATTAAATTGAAGCAACTTCTGGTAAGGTCTGAATGTTCTCATCTATTGCCATGATCATCTCACCAGAAAAACAACTTTCTACTGCAGAGAAAGAGAGAGAAATTTTTAACTTCTTAGCAAGACTTACACACACACACACAAAAAAAAAAAAAAAAAAAACAGAAGGGTTTATGAATGATGCTGAAAAACCACAGTATTTCTAGCCTGGTGTTTGCAGGTAGAGGAGAGTAAAGAGGTAAAGAAGAGCAATGAAGAGAGATCTGTGATGTTAGAGGCCACAGTATGAGGGACATAATGGACATAATTATTAACAAGTGTCCCAAGAAGATTAAATCATGAAAATTAAACCAAATTTGACATTTTTTGAAGATTATTGTATGTATATCATTTATGTTTTGTTAATATAATCTGTGACACAAAAATGGCTTTATAAGTTACCATTGTGTCTTACTCTTGAAATCAAGTGAAGAAGAGAAGGAAAAGGAAGATGAGGAGAAGGCAGAGGAGGAGGAAGACAGGGACAACAGAACGTATGTTCAGTAAAACTAGGAGACAGATATAAAAATACTCCGTAATGTGTAGAATCTCAAAATATAGAGAAGATTGGGAAGAAGCCACACAAGACAGAGCATAAAGAATCGTAGGAGGGCTGAGCAGTGGCAGATCTTAGAATTCACCAGCAAATAAATTTTCTAAAAGAGAAGAGCTTACTTTGAAAGGCAAAGGCCATATCCTTTATTTTAAACAAAAGTTGAGGGTAAATCAATATAGAAATAGGAAAGGGAAATCCAGAGTAGATAGAATCAATGGAATTATACAAATATTCACAAACAAGTTTTGTTGTAAGATTATAAAGTTTTAATTTTTGTTAATTCCTGACAAAAGAAGTCGCAAATCCTCATATGTAAAGAGCACCATGTGCCCTGAGAAGATGGCCCAGAATTTATTTAGACATAAAGACATATCCTAATAAAGTTATTGTGTTTCAGAGATAAAGAAACATTCTTTGGACAGCCAAGCCAAAAGACCAAATTACTAAGAAGGGGAAAATCAGGTTGGCCTGATTTCTCCACAGCAAAATGAAATGCCAGAAGAAAAGTAAGCAAGTCTTCAAGATGTTTCAGAAAATGTTGAACCAAAAATTTTATATCTGTATAAACTTTCCTTCTAAGTATAAAGTCTACAGACCAATATGGTTTAGTTTGTGAGAGAAAGATTTCTAGTGAGTCCTTCTTAAGAAAACCATACAAGAATTAATTTTATCTAAAGGGATAATGAGGTTAGCTATAGGAAAAAAATATTGATAATGAATATATTTTACTATGAAACTAAGAAGAAAACTAAGAAACTTTATACTATGAATACTATAAAGATATAAATAATGTAAATATTACAGACCCTGACAATGTAGGAATTAAAAAAAAACTAAGAGAATTTAGTAATGAGAGGGGAAAAGAGGGAGCAGAGAAGTAAATTTGCTGAAGAAAGATAACTCTAAAATTATGATGTAAAATTTTAAGAATATGGCTAATCACTAGAACAAAAATTCAGATCTTCCTAAATACTAAAAGAACTAGAAACAAAAACAGACAACATAGTTAACAACTTTTAAAGAAATTATAAAAACAGAATCAATAATTTAAAGTAATATGACAAAATTAAAATCAAATATACTAGTAATAACAGCAAATGTAAACATTTTTAATACAACCAATGAAAAGAAAAGGATATCAGAGTGGAAAACAAAGCATTACACAATTCTAAGCTGAGTAGAAGTCATGCCCAAATCAAAATGAATCAGATAGTTTGAAAATAAATATATGGAGAAAGTAATACCAAGAAAATGTAAACAAAAAGAAAGTAGGCTGGGAAAAGATTTTATGAAGAAGACCCTCTTGGCAATTGCAGCAACACCAAAAATAAGTAAATGGGACATGATCAAGCTAAAAAGCTTCTACACAACTATGGGTACCACAACTAAAGCAAATAGACAGCCTTTGGAATGGGAGAAGATATTTGCATGCCATGAATCTGACAAGGGGCTGATAACTAGAATCTACAGAGAAATCCAATTCATCAACAAGAACTGAGCAAACATCTCCATTTATATGTGGGGTAGAGACTTGAAAGGATAATTCTCTGAAGATGACAGATAAATGGTCAAGTAACACATGAAAAAATTCTCAAGGGGTGGTGCCTGTGGTTCAGTGGGTAGAGCGCCAGCCCCATATACCAAGGGTGGTAGGCTTGAATTAAGAGAATTGCCTTAAGCCCAGGAATTGGAGGTTACTGTGATCTGTGACACCACAGAACTCTACTGAGGGCAATAGAGTAAGACTATCTCCAAAAGAAAAGAAAAGAAAAGAAAATTCTCAATGGTTCCTAATCATTAGAGAAATGCAAATCAAAACCACTGTGTGATATTACCTAACTTCAGTGAGATTAGCCCACATCACAAAGTCCCAAATCTAGATGTGGAGAGAAGGGATCACTTTTGCACTCCTGATGGAATTGTAAATTGATACAACCTTTATGGAAAGAAGTATAAAAAATTCTTAAAGAACTGGAGGTGGAGCCAAGATGGTGGATGGCAGCCAGCTTTTTACAGAAGCTCCCATCCAGAAGGAGGCTTAAAGGACAGAAGTTTAGCAAAGGAGCTGATGGTTTGGAGCAGAGCCAAGAGAGAAGATTGAAGAGTGCACTTCAACCTTCCTGAGGCAAGTTGTGACCCCAAAAATACAATCAAAAGGTACAAAATCCACCACCAAGCGGATGGGAGACCCCTCCTCCCACAAGAAAGGCTCACAGTTTACTCCATGCAAACAAGCAAGCAGAGTTCAAACATCCTCCCACTGTATCCCACAGGAGAGACCCCCTAAAAACTGGACGTCCTACCCCTGCTGGCGTGCCACAGCACCCTCCCTGCCAGGCATAAAACTGTAAAACTGTATAAAAACTGCATATAGTCCCCACCTGCAACATTGAACTTTGAGGATTTCCCTCCGCCCTCCAACCCTGAGGTCTGGAGGTTACCTATGGAGTCCAGATTCTTGGGCATCTCCTGGAGAGAAGTAGAGGGGGAAAGGGCTGGTGCTGCAATGTGCTGACTGTGGCACAGGAGTGAAGAGAAGAAAGTTGGCTCGGAGGAAGCCATAAAGCAACAGTGGCATCCTGAGCTGTAAACTGATAGACGAGCCCCAGCTCTCTGGGCAACCAGAGGTTCCACACAGCAGCCACAGGCCTAATGAATGGACTTGGTAACTTTTGTAAGTAAAGAGACAATTAGCACCAGACCTCAGGGGAATAGCTGAGACAAAGGTAATGGGCAGGCAGAGGCTGGAATTAACATCTGAATGTAAACTTTTAATTGGTTTCAGGTTCAGAGCTGAGTTCTTCACCAGCTCTAGAAAGCCTCTGACTTGCAGAAGAATTTAGACTGGACAGAAGGTGTGAGGCTGTAACAGCCTCAACTTTCAAAGCATAAATTCTTCCCCTGCTGGACTGGACTCAGATTTCCCAACGAACACCTCGCCTTCAGGGGAATGCTGAGACAAAGGCAGTGGGTGGGCAGGTAGGCAGGGATTAACACCTGAGTGTAAAATCTAATTGCTGCCCAGGGTTGAATTGCTCATCCGTAGCAGCCTCTGACTTGCAGAGGAATCTAGCTGCAAATAGAAGGTTAGGGATTGGAATTAAGAGAACGTTCACAGTCTAATTCAAACACACAAGGTCCCCCTGCCAGACGCAGATTTCCCGGTGATTTTGGCAGTCATAAACCCCAGGAGCAGTTGCCTACTGCAGTGAATAGGATCACAGACCTGGGGGATTACGAGTGACTGGGTTCAAGGTGAGGAAGGAGGCATTAACCTTCTCAGATTAACCCATCTGCTGGGTGGGTTCCTTTGCCTTCATGGAGCACTGAAGCAAGTTATATCCAAGCTACGAGCAGACCCCTCTTATTTAGCAGCTGGAAAAATTTGAACTTTTCCACCTGAAATGGGTGCTGACTGGGACAACTGATTTGAACCCCTTAAACTGGGCAGACCACCCAGCGACTATTCAAAGGGGCACCCTGGGTGTATGGTTGAGGGAAGGTTTGATCTTCCTCGCCCAAGTGTTATTTATGGGGGGCGGGGCAATTTAATTGCTGGTATTTCTCCACAGCTGGGACTTAAAACAAGAGAAACTGAATCACCAGGATAAGACAGAGACCAGCTGAAATAAGACAGAGCCACTTAAACCCACCACACCAAGCAGGTCCACAGTCTATCAGGCAGTAACACCGTATGGGTCCTTGACAAACCTCCAGGGGAAAAGCCAAACGGGTTAAAATAATCATGGGGCGGAATCAGTAGAAAAGCTTTGGTAATATGAATAACCAGAGCAGATCAACCCCCACAAGAGAGGATGTGGCAGACGAAACTGAAGATCCCCTTTATAAACAGATGGCTGAGATGTCAGAAATTGAATTCAGAATTTGGATTGCAAATAAGA
>CAUYQV010181439.1:0-12043 GCA_963574575.1 Galagoides demidoff
CCACAAAAAATAATGATGGAGAGCTTACATCTTTTGTATTTGCCTGGATAGAGTTAAAGAATGTTCTCCTTAGTAAAGTATCTCAAGAATGGGAAAACAAGCATCCCATGTACCCAATACTAATTTGAAACTGGTAGGTGAACAACTATAGACCCACATGAGAGGAAAAACAACAGTTATATTCAAAAATGGAGGAGGGGAGAAGAGGAGAAAGGGCTCAGTAAGTTCCCACCTAAAAGGTACAATGTAAGGGTATATGCCACACCTCCTGGGTGAAGGACTCAAATACCACTTGGACTTTTCCTAACAAATGCAGACAGTGTAACCTAATCATATGTACCTCTATTACCTTTATATTAATCTCAAATTTTAAAAAAAAATAATCGTATTGACCTATAACCTCTAAGCCTCAGCTTTGAGGTATCTCATCTTTTGGAACCAAACCAATGTATGTTCTTAATGTATTGATTCATGACCTCACTTGTAATTTCTGTCTCTCTAAAACATATAAAACCAAACTGTAACCCATCACCAAGAGTCCACTTGCTCAAGGCCTGTGGGGTGTGCCTCTGGGTAATGGTCCTTAAATTTGGCTCAGAATAAACCTCTTTATTTTATAGAGTATGGCTTCTTTTCCAAAATCACCCTCTGGCAAATATGACCCGATAGCTGAGCCATGAGCAATGCCATCCCAGATGAAACCCCAGTATTATTATCAAAATCCCCAGGGGATTTCATCCCAGGGCCAGTTTATGCCACACAAAGATCTGATCATTGAGATAACAAGAATGGCCAAGAAAGAACACAATTTTTATTACACAAGACATCTGTCAGGAGAACATGGAATCAGGATCCAGATCTGTCTCCCCAACTAATGGAAATCATGGGCTTTTTAAGGAGGGGCAAGTGCACTGGGGCAGGTTGTGAGGAATGGTGAGTCTTAGAGTCAGGAAGTTTGCCAGGGGCATTCAGAATCTCTGCTCACTCCTTTGGCTTCTAGAAATTCATTCACTTCTGGGAAACAACTCAGAAAGGTCATCAAGCATTACCAGCCTCAGAACTTAAAATGTGAAAGGGAGACAATTATAAAAAACATGCAAGGGTCACTGAAATTGGTTCATAGAGCTGGTTGCAGTCAAATGATAAATTTCAATAAGGTCTTTTTAGCATGATTCTGAGAAACTAAAAATTGGGACACTTATCCTTTTGCAAGTCAGGTGGTTTTTTTTTATTTCTTTGTTTTCAACATATATAAGGAGAATATAATCAGCTGATAGAATAGTGTATATATAATTTTTATAATGGAAAATTTATAATTTGGGGGCATATGACTTGGAAGGAGTTCAAAGAATTAAGAAAAGTTACTAGTATAAAACTTATTCTCATCCTGTCTACTTATTTACATGAGCAAAGTTTCTCAGAAATTACATTTTTAAAAGAAGGGAGATGGAATTAGAGCTGATGTTGAACTCAGCTCATCATTGCTACAAGTAATATTCATATACAGACGTATAAACTATAGTTGGCCCTCGAACAACACAAGTTTAAACTGCATAGATTCAAATACATGCAGATTTCTTCCACCTCTGCCACCCCAAGCAGGTAAAACCAACCTCTCCCCTTCCTTCTCAGCCTACTCAATGTAAAGATGACAAGGATAAAGATTTCCCTTGATGAATAGTAAATTTATTTTCTCTTCCTTATGATTCTCTTAATATTTTCTTTTCTCCAGCTTACTCTATTTTAAGAATACAGTATGTAATACATATAGCATACCAAATGTGTGTTATTCGACTGTTTTTTTTGTTTTGTTTTGTTTTGTTTTTGAGACAGAGCCTGAAGTTGTCTCCCTGGGTAGAGTGCTGTGGCATCACAGCTCATAGCAACCTCCCACTCCTGGGCTCAAGCGAGTCTCCTGCCTCAGCCTCCCAAGTAACTGGGACCACAGGCGCCCGCCACAATGCCCGGCCATTTTTTGGTTGCAGCCATCATTGTTGTTTGGTGGGCCCGGGCTGGGGATGCGAACCCACCACCTTAGGTATATGTGGCTGGCGCCTTAGCCACTTCAGCCACAGGCACCGAGCCAATCGACTATTTATTTTACTAGTAAGGCTTTGCCCAACAGTAGGTTATTAGTTGTTATAAGTAGGTTATTAGTACTGTAAGTTTCTGGAGAGTCAAAAGTTACATGTGAATTTTCAACTGCATGAGGGGTCAGTGCCCCCACCCTCCATGTTGTTCAAAGGTCAACCATACAGTAGAACCTCTGTAAATTAGCCACCTAGGGGACTATAACAAACTGACCAATGTATGACAGTGGTCAACATAAGGAACAGGGCCTCTGTACTGATACATACAGGTCGTGCATGTCTAGTCTATGAAAATTCAGTCAACTTGGAGGTGGTCATTGCAGAAAGGTGATTCAATTATGGGGAGAGGAGTTCTGTTGTAATTGAAAAAAATAAACTCATAAGTGCAAGTTTGATGAGAAAAGGATATTTCCACAGTCTTAAAGTATCTCCCCACAAAATACTTGTTAACTGCAAAGAGGAAGTCTGCAGCTTTCTAGTGGAGACACCTGGCAGGCATCACCTTAGTTAACAGATCAAAGTTAGAATCACCAGTAATAGAACAAATTCAAATTGTATACCTAGGACTAGATACAAAGAGAAAACAAATGCACCTCTTCCGTGATATTACTGCCCAAAATGCATAACCCGATTCTAATCACAGGGGAACATTCAGCACACCCCATGACAGGGACAGTCTACAACAGTGGTTCTCAAGCTTCCTAATGCCGTGGCCCTTTAATACAGTTCCTGTGGGTTGCCCCACAGGTTGAGAACCGCTGCCCTACAAAGTGATTGGCCAGTAATCTGCAAAGGTGCCAATGGTATGAAAGTCGGGAAAGGTTGAAGAACTCTTTCAGACCAAAGGAGATGTAACAACTAAATACAATGTATGATCACAGTACATTTGCTATAAAAAAGACATATTTGGAACAATCAGTAGATTTGAAGAGGGTCTGGATATGGGATGGTAGCAATGTAGCAGAATTAAGATTTTGATTTTGATGGTTGTAGTTATAAAGAAAAATGTCCTTCTTTGTACAAATTATACATTAAAAGTATTTGGCAGTTGTCTTAGTCCATTTCTGCTACTGGAACAAACTGCCACAAACTAGGTAATTTACAAATAATAGAAATATGTTTCTCACAAATCTGGAGGCTTGGAAATGCCCGACCAAGGTGTCAGCAGGTCTTATGTCTGGCCTAGATACAGGCTCTGCTTCCAAGATGATGCCTCAAAAGCTGTGTCCTGATGTGGAAGAATGGATGCAAGGGCAAAGGGGCCTGGCTGGCTTCCTTAAATCTTTCGTAAGGTTACTGACTCCATTCCTGAGGGTGGAGCTCTTATGACTTAATCAGGTCTTAAAGGCCCCATCTCTTAACGCTATCATGATGGGTCTTAGATTCCAGCATACGAATTTGGGGGACACATACATTCAAACCATAGCAGGGGTGATGCAATATCACATGGCAACTTCCTATGGCATGATTCAGAAAACAAGTTCTTTGGAGGGGTGGAGGGTGGGGAAGAACCACCTTCAGTGACTCCCATCCCACTTAGAACAGCCAAAGTCCTCACCGTGAGTACCTCGATGTCTGCCCCCTTTCTCCCTCTTATGTCTCATTTCTTAGGATATCTCTCTCCCCTTACTCGTGCTTTCCGTTAAACCCATCAGGCATGTTCCCTTTTTTAAGACCTTTGCACTGACTGTTCCCTTGTTTAAAATGTCTTTCCCCAAGCAAATACACCCCTCATCTCCTTCAAGTCTTACTCAGATGTCATCATTGCAATCAGGCCTACCTTATTTAAAAAGTGCCCACCTTATTCAAAAAGAAAAAAAAATAAGGTTAGTCTTCCTCCCCCACTCTTGATTCCCCAACTCTGCTCTAAATGTTTTGTTTTTAACCCCTCAAGCATTTATCCCCTCCTACATACCACACAATATAATTGTATATTACGTTTATTATTCATTTGCTGTATCTCCTGCTAGAATGCAAACTCCATGGAAAAAGGGATTTTTGGTTTTTTCACTGATTTATCTCAAGTTCTTAGAACAGTATATGGTACATAAATATTCATGGAATAAATCAAAGGCATTTCCAATTCTGGGTGGAGGATAAAATTTATTTGAAATAATATGTTGGTTTTTTTTTTAATTTCTCAAAATAAAAAATTGGATTTAAAAAGGGAGTGAAGAATAGGACTTCCATTACTGGCAATATAACAGGACTAAAAAAAATGCAAATATAAAATATTTAGAAGTTCTGCTAAAATACAACAAACATAATTTTAAATGCATAGTGGATCTGCAAAAAAAAGCAAAGGAAATCCCCCAAGAGACAATACATAAAGAAAAGGAAAACCACGGTGAAAAATAAGCGGGGCATGGGGTTATCTTACTTGCCCAAATTTTTGGCTTCAGGAACAGGAGATCTTGTGCACACAGTAGTGTGGAATGGAACAAAGATTCGCCCCATTCCACAGACAGGCACAGACACACACACCTATACACGTACAGCCAAGACCTTCACAGGTCCACATCCTCATGGATAGAGTTATGGGAAAAGAAAAGTGTAAGTTATATTAAAAAAAAAATTTACCCTTGATTAGAAAAATAAGGCCAGAGTGAAAACTAGTAGCCCCAATAAACAATTGCTAATGAAGGACCTTTTAAAAGGAAAGGAGGAAATCGTTGACCTGTGTGGTTTAGGAAGTCAAGCAAAGCGAACCCCCACAAAAGAATAGTGCAAAAGTGTACAATGTACTTCCTGTTGTAAACATCAATCCCCCAATGACTTAAAGTAAATGGAATAACTTCCTAGGCCTTGAAACCAGTGGATCCCAGAAAGTAAGAAAATGCTCTAAGAGAAAACAAAAACAAAAAACCCACCTTTGGGGTAGGTCAAAGGGACGCAGAAGCCAAAGCTGATAATAAAATAAATTAGTATTGATTATAATCCACAGTATACGATAAATTTCCCCGGTTTGTGTTGCTATAAATAGATGATTGAGTGATTGAGGTCGGCATCCATCACAAATCATGCTAATGGTCTACCTGTGACATACCGTGAGGAAAATGGCACTTTAGTTCTGTGATCTTCCTGCTAAAAACCCATACCCTAGTCTCATCATGAGAAAAACATGAGACGAATTCCACTAGGAAAGCATCCTACAATGTACCAGGACCAGCGCTCTTCAAAATTGTCAAGGACATCAAAAGTAAGGAAGGGCTGAAAAACTGTCACAGCCAAAAGGAGCCTCAGGGGACTTGACTCCTAAATAGAAGGTGGTATCGGAATGCCATCTCAGAACAGAGAAAGGACAAAGGTGAAAACTAAGTAAATCTGGATAGTTTAGTTAATAACAATGTATCAATATCAGTTCACTGATTGTAACAAATGTACCATATGAAAGTAACAGGTTCATAATAGGGGAAATTTTTAGAAGGAGAGGCAACCACCGGAGGCCTCTCTGTACCAGCTTCCCAATTTCTCTGTCTGTAAATCTAAAACTGTTCTGAAAGGTGAAATCCATTATAAAAAATAGTGAAAATAAAAATTAATGGAGCTTCACAATCAATATCTATCATTATTTTATTATCATTACTAAACTGGGACAAATTTCTACCTTTATTTTTTTTTCTACCTTTAGATCCAACAATAATTTCCAGGAAATATATCATACAAGGAGCATGTTAAATGATGCCATAGGGATCCAATCAGCAAATTACCCAGTTTCTTCAATAAATTGCAAGGGGGGAAAAGTGACAAGTGGGGAGCAAATTAAAAGTGATTTAGGAGACACATAATTTAATCAAATGTGAGGATCTTTTTGGATACTAATTTAAACAGGCCAATTTCCCTGTCTCACTTTGCTCATTGTCTCACTTGAGCTTCTGGAGTTGACAGGCTGAATAAATGGCCTGCACCCAAGGCTATGTTTCATGGCCTACATTTGTAGGAACCCAAACAAGGGTTTGGTGTCATCATTAAGAATTCAGTTAAGTAAGCTATGGTGTAACCACATAATAGCTTACTAGTTAATAATTTATACAATTAATTAGATCTATATGTGTTGATACCGAAAGACCTCCAGAAATCTTCTAAAATATGATTCCCTGTCTATAAATTAATTAAAGTAGTATAAACATATATGCCAGAATATGAATCGTCTTTTTTATGTTTACATAAGAAAGTTAAGAGGGATTACCTCTGGATAGTGGAAGTTCTCAGGTGCCAAAGATAATGTTGTACCGGCCAACTGGCACTTTGGGGGGAAAAAGGTGCCTTGACTTATAGCATTTGCTGATTTTGATGCTGTAAATACTCCATGCCACCATGTCTGATACAGGCTCTTAATAGTTGCTGAATAACAATCCACTCTTGTGAGCCAGTCTGGGTCATCCCCAACACATTACTAGGTGAAAATGTGCATTAATTTTATAATTTTCCATGCTAATTTAATTTATTTAAATTTATACTTTTATATGGATTATATTTTAAAATAAAAAAAGAAAACTGTTGAGCACCTGCTAAGTTTTCCATTCCCATTTCTTGGTTACTGTTACAAAGCCTTGGAAATAAGCCCAGACCCATATTCCCCAGTTGCAAAGGAAATCAGTCAGTAGAGAACAAGATGAGAAAAATGTGCCTTTTCTACTTTCTTCTTTTTCTGAGCTCCCGTAAGAACCCGTGTCTATAAACAAAAAAGAAGCAACGTTGGCGTGCAATGGAGGTTCCTATGGGTCCCTTCTTGTGCCTTGCACCTTATCAAGAAGGTGGGATCATAAACAGGAAGGGAAATGAAGAGCACTGGGACACACAGACAGGGACATTACATTTTATATGTGCGTCCTCGTGGTCCTGATCATTTTTGAAAACTATCTCAAAGCTATTTTCTTTTAACATGGGTACTACCACCAGATAATAAATCAGGTAATTCTTGAATCTTCCCTAAACTTCCTGTAGTTATTCTTCAAAAGCTTGCCTTTCTCCTGATTGCAAAAAGATTCAGGAAGTGGGGGAAAGGCGCTTTATTAGAAACGTACATTATCTTAACACAGATATTATTTTGCTACAAAAGACAGAGCAAATCACTTAATCTTTCTGGGCCACAGTTGCCCTCACCTATCAAATAAACACTTTGAACAATAAGGTTTCTGGGGACTTTGGGCTCAAAAATCCTAGAATTGTATACTTCTGGTGACTAAATCCTCTTAAAGAAGTTTATTCCCCTCAAGAAGTCTCTTAGATTCTCTGGTAGGAAGACAGTAGGAAGAGCCAGCGCCGCAGTGTGGACAGCCGTGGTATGGCACTAGGGCCTGAGGCAAATTGGATTATGTCCGCAGGGAACCTGACCTAACCGGTGCCCACCAGTCCAGGACATGGGACTGAAGGCGCCTCCATAAAGACAGTGCTAAAGCCTTCTATGGTGATGCAATGCCCCTTCCAGAACTGGCTCTCCATGACAGTCCCCGCTGAAGGAATCCCATCCCCCCACACTGCTCAGATCACCTGTGTCTCTGTCTTGTCCCAGGGGGCTTTCATTCGTAGGAAATCAGCCCTCTCTGAGCTCTGCTGTGAGCCGTATAAACATAAAATAGAAGCATGGCATCCTCATGACTCATGCCAGGGAGAGACAGAGAGAGAAATAGTGGTAACTGTGGTCCCTGGTTGCAAAAGAGAACAAAGTCTAACTCACAGTCGGAGTGGAGAAGCCTCAGACACCAGGAAAAGCCAACAGACACCTCTTTGTAGTTTAAAACCTCATAAGTATTAGTTGACTCTTTACAAAGCCTAAAAGCCATTCCCCTGAGGTCTGTGGGAGAAACAAAACAGTGAAGGAAAATAATTTCCTCTAAGAGCAGAGGCCTCACTCTGTCACCGGGATTGTTAGGGAGCGTAAATCCCCAGCAATAATCGCAAAGATCTTCATATCACTTTTCAGAGCATAAAATGCCTTTCAGAACATCACCTAATCTGATTTTCACAACAAGCTGGGAGTTACCGGTGTCATAGGAAACGATGGAGGAAGGGGCCCAGGAGAGCTGGATGCAGCCCCACTGGTGGCCTAAATGAGCCTCCCAGCCCCCGGCCGTGGTTTACCCTCATTTTACAGGTGAGGAAACTGAAGCCACACTTGGCTAAGTGACTCATTCCTACCAACCTGGGATAACAAGGACAGGCTGGAAAATAAAAAGACCTGAGTTTCTTTATTATAGAGTATAGCATTAACATAAAAATAATATCCAAAGGCTGCATAAGCGGGGCAGGAAGAAGGTTAGAACTGCAGAGGTGAAGGAGATAAAAAACCATCACTGAGAAATTGACTTGAGTCACGTGTTAAATGGTGGGTATGTGAATGCCAATCCAACTGGAATCTGTAAAGAGCATAATGAGGGGTGACTGTGACTCACATGTGTGACTCCTCCAGAGCCCCACATCTGAGTGACCACCTTGAACATGCCAGAGTCACAGGCTCCCACTTGCCTGTCATACCTGGTCAAGTGTTGGTTCTTCTGGTTTCTCAAGTTCAGAAGGGCAGAAGCCTAGAAGTAGAGGCCAAGTACCTGAGAGCTCCCTGTTTCAAATATCATTTTATTTTTATACTAGGCTACTTGCTTAACAGTTTTAAGCCATGCCTCCTGGTTGTGATGGAATAGGAAAAGGTGATTTTTATGCCTAGGCAGCCACTTCCTATCTAGAGATTTCAATCACACGCTTCTCAAGCTTATTTTGTGCAGCCTGGAGAGTCCTTGCTGGGAGGACCGCTCACCTTAACACTTGTCCTCCTGGTAAACACGTCCCCCTGCTCCATCGTGTGAAAGCCTTGGGAGGGGGCTTTTCCCAAAAGGATAAGGAGGACCTGGAACCAGAGTAAGAGTTTCACCATAGCCATGTCCCAAAAGCTCTGACAGCAGCTGAGAAGGAAGGCGAGGTGGCAGTGGGCTCAACCAGGATCCCGGCTCTGCACCGTCTCAAGGGCCCCATTCTCCCCACATCACTGGACTGGGCAGCCTGGCGCCAGCCCTTCTTTCTGCTTCCCGCTTGCCAGGTGCGGCCTCTCCTATCTGCAGTTTTGTTTCTTTTAGGTTTTCAGAGGGAAAGGCAAGGCAAGGAAAATATATTAATGTGCAAATTGTTTTTCAGATACTATCCTTTGGAAAGGATAGTGGATGAGACTCAGATCTACAGGAAGGAATAGCAAATTTTCCCCTGAAGACCTCACCCCCAGGAATCCCTTGACATGATGTGGTGCTGACCAAGAGAAGGCAGAACCGCTGGTCCTCATGTCTCTGACCAGGGGACTTTTCCTGTGCAGGTTTCACCTCTCCCCATTAACATTTATAGAATAGTTATAGTATAATATAGTATGATAGTTATAGTATAATATAGTATGATCCTTGGAGAGTCTGGTCCATTTTATTTTGTACACTGAGTAAGTCAAAAGGAAAGTGCAGAGGCTCATGTTGGCTTTAAACACAAAAGGTAATTGTTCCACTCCCATACCATCGTGGTCAAATGATAATATCCAGAGCACACATTTGTGCAGGGCCCTTATACACAGACGCATATCAGGGTGAGCTCAGCAGAACAGCAAAGGGCTGTGTCGGTAAGAATTGCATTCACCCATAGTAATGGAGACCCAAATGCAATGGCTTAAACAAATCTAAGGGCTCATTTCTCGCGTTAAAAAACCAAAATAGGGCTCGGCACCTGTGGTTCAATCAGCTCAGGCGCCAGCCACGTACACCTAAAGTGGCGGGTTCGAATCCCCAGCCCAGGCCCGCCAAACAACAATGATGGCTGCAACCAAAAAATGGCCGGGCCTTGTGGTGGGCGCCTGTGGTCCCAGCTACTTGGGAGGCGGAGGCAGGAGACTCGCTTGAGCCCAGAAGTTGGAGGTTGCTATGAGCTGTGATGCCATGGCACTCTAACCAGGGGGATAGCTTGAGGCTCCATCTCAAAAATAAACCAAAATAGAAGGCCTGAGGGGTGTATTGTAGTTCCAAAGAGTTATCAGAGACCCAGGTCCCCTCTAACTTATGAGCCAACCATTCTTTTTAGAAGGCTTCTATTGTCAAAAGCACAAGATAACTGATGAGACGTGGCCATCATGTCTGTTTTCAAAACTGGAAGGAAAGAATGGAGAGACTAAGGACAAAAGACTAAGCCCAGAATTCTGTCCCCTTTTAAGGAACCTTCCCAGAAATTCCACCCGACAATTGCAGTTTAAATTTCCTTAGCCAGAATTTAATCAGACAATCAAATGTAACTGCAAGAAAGCCTAGGAAATATAGTCCTTTACTTTCTCACATCACCACCTTGAGTGACACCAGAGTTTATTTCTAGGAAAAATGGAAAAACAGATTTTGAGCAGGCAGAGAGGAGGTGCTGCCACCACATCATACAATGTGCGTGAAGTCAGTGAGCTGGGCTGTGTGATCTCAGCTGAGCTCAGTGCAAAGCAGATGTGAAATCTCTAAGATGGTGAAGGGTGTGTGCTGTTGGTGCAAGCTTGTAGAGACAGTGAGAAGCCCACAGAGCCACATGTGAGATTAACAACGTAGGGTGCATTGATAATCTGTGTGAGCCTGGCAGGGCGGTGAGGGCTGTGCACCGTAGGTCTGGGCTCCATGGAATCATACAGCGTAGAACACAGTTAAAGCAGGGTCAATGAGATAGAGAAAAGTGTGCACAGTCAGTGTGATCTCAACGAGGTGGTGAGAGCTGCGCACAGTCAGAGTCAATTCAGAGGGCTAGTAAGCATCTGTCTGGCCTGAGGACAGGAACTTTCACTGATGCCTTTATGCCCATTTTGCAGCTTTTTGAGAGCATCAGTTCATAAGTACTACTCAGCAGGAACAGAGAAGACTGGGGAATATCCAGCTGCCCCATGTGGAGGCCATGCCATCCCCTGCCCCTGCCAGCTGCATAAATAGCATGTAGGCAAAGTCTGCCTTCGTGTACCAGATGTTACATGTACAGGGCGGGTGGCTCCTCTTGTCAGTTCCAAGCAGGCCCCACTTTGCTGTTGCCCTCCTGCAGCCCAGTTTCCTTGGGTTAGCAGGCTTCATACATCACGGGAGGCAGGTTTATACACCTCGACCCAAAGCCAGAACGGCTAACAAATTACCTTGACATGTTGATTGCTTGGCTTATCTCACCCTGGAGGCCTCTGGAGTCCTCCTTCACATCACCACAAACACTTCCAATTACCACTTTGGTTTATCAGGAATGGTTTTCTTGGTGTTCTGTTCTGCTCTCCATGACCTTGGTTGTCTGAGTGATACATCCTTTGAGTTGTTGCTGCATCCCTCTTAGATTTGCTCCTTCTTATCTCTGCCTCTACTTCTATAGGATGTGTTTTATTGCCACCCAGACTTAGCTGGTGGCCTCTACGGCATCATCCAACAAAAACCGTCCCTCAAGCCACTCTGGAACACCTACAGGTGGCCTCTGTGAGAGAGACTTCCAGAAACAGAATGCCAAGCACAGTGCTGTCTCAGGCTTCTTGAGTTGTACAATGGAAGGAAATGGTTACTTGGGATTTCAAAGGACAACAGAGAATTTCAACAGAAACCAGGAATGGGGCCCTGCTGTTTGTCCAGTCAGTGCCAAGTTAATAACAGGAAGCACTAACTAGCTGGTGAGTCATGTGATTGTCAAGCACTGTCCCAAATCCTTCCTGAGATAGACACTCCCAATCCCACCAAGCCCTGCAGCTCACAAAGCATCTGCAGGTGCCAACGAAAGTGTGGCATTGTGGAAATCAACTACCTCACAGGTCACACTGGAAACTGCTTGATTTTACTTGGAAAAGTGGTTGAAAATATGCCCTTAAGGCTCGGCGCCTGTGGCTCAAGCAGCTAAGGCGCCAGCCACGTACACCTAGGGTGGCGGGTTCGAATCCCCAGCCCGGGCCCGCCAAACAACAATGATGGCTGCAACCAAAAAATGGCTGGGCATTGTGG
>CAUYQV010181440.1:0-11452 GCA_963574575.1 Galagoides demidoff
CGCCTGTGGTCCCAGCTACTTGGGAGGCGGAGGCAGGAGACTCGCTTGAGCCCAGGAGTTGGAGGTTGCTATGAGCTGTGATGCCATGGCACTCTACCCAGGGGGATAGCTTGAGGCTCTGTCTCAACAAAACAAAACAAACAAAAAAAAGAATTGCCTAAGCCTAAGAGCTGGGGGTTGCTGTGAGCTGTGATGCCACAGTACTCTACTGAGGGTGATAAATTGAGACTCTGTCTCTTAAAAAAAAAAAAAGGAAAGAAAGAAAGAATGGTTGAGGTGCATTTTTAAAAAAATAGGTTGGGTGATCAAAAAAATAGCATGGGCCACAGGCTCCTGGCTGAACAGGCTCTTGATCAACAGGGCTGCATAGTGGCCAAAACAGAGAAATCATCTCTGACTAATTAATTATATGTTAAGTTAGAGAAGCTGAAAGTAAATATTTAAAAAACAAGTTACCGGCTCGGCGCCTGTGGCTCAATCTGCTAAGGCGCCAGCCACGTACACCTAAGGTGGCAGGTTCCAATCCCCAGCCTGGGCCTGCCAAACAACAATGAGGGCTGCAACCAAAAAACGGCCGGGTGTTGTGGCCGGCGCCTGTGGTCCCAGCTACTTGGGTGGCGGAGGCAGGAGACTCACTTGAGCCCAGGAGTTGGAGGTTGCTATGAGCCGTGATGCCATAGCACTCTACCCAGGGGGATAGCTTGAGGCTCCGTCTCAAAACAAAACAAAACAAAAAAAAAAACCCAAGTTACCACTATTTTATACATGGAAATTGTCTGCATTGTATTCTTTTTTTTTTCCAGTAAGAAAATCATTTTTGAGTTATAATAAAACTATCTGGGGCCCTTTGGAACTGGTAGAGAAGTTGTACCCAGAAGCGGAGGAAATAGGGGCTAGTGTCCGGGATTTACCTGGTCTTAAGTAAGTAATTTATTACTGTTCATCCCTAACCACAGATGGTGTATTTACTCTTCCTCTGAAGTACCTCACATTCTAGTTTATTATGTTCTGTCAGCCTTAAATCCCCCCCTTCTTCCCTTTTCTTCTAATAAGTCTGTTCATTCTTTATTGCTCAACCCCAATTTCATTTCCTTTAAGTTTTTCTTAACGACTTTAATGAGAATTAACCACTCCTTTTATGCTTTTTGTCACCATTTTTCTTGCTTTCCTATATTTTCCATACCATCTTACATTGCAGGAAATTGCAGTTCCCTTTAAGATAGGATATATCACTCGTGTATATCTGTTTTGTAAGAGTTAAATTAATTTGCATATAGTAGGCAGTCAGTAGCCAGATGTATTGAAGACTGATTTAAGCTACATCCAGGGCAAAGGCTCAGGAGATTCATGCTTTCATCTGAACCATTTATATACATAGGAGTTGGATAAGTTACTTTCTTCCTTTGAAAACATTGTGACCTATATTGTCATCAGCTTGTTTCATCAGACAAATGTGTGTGAAATGTCCTCAAAGCTGGAGTATTCTAGCTAAGAACTTGTAAGTGTTGAAAAATTTTTTCACACTTGAAGTGTTAAAGGCTAAAGTTCTTATGTTCTGTAGGGTGTAATTAAAATGGAAACATTCCCTTTAGCTTATCTTAATTTTTTTTTTTTTTTTTTGTAGTTTTTGGCCAGGGCTGGGTTTGAACCTGCCACCTCCAGTATATGGGGCCAGTGCATTACTCCTTTGAGCCACAGGCGCTGCCCTAGAACAAACTTTTTTTGCAGTTTTTTTGACCGGGGCTGGGTTTGAACCCACCACCTCTGACATATGGGGCCGGCACCAGGTTATCTTAATTCTTGTAAATTAGGTAATTTTTTTGTTTTTTTGGAGACAGGATCTCTATTTGACATTCTAGCATTGTCATACCTCACTGCAATCTCAGACTCCTAGGCTCACATGATCCTCCCGCCTCAGCCTCCTGAGTAGCTGGGACTACACAGGCACATGCCGCCATGCTTAGTTAATTTTTCTATTTTTGAACAGATGAGGGCTTTTGTTCAGGCTGGTCTCAAACTCCTTAGCTCAGGCATTACACCAGGGGTCCTCAAACTTTTCAAACAGGGGGCCAGTTCACTGTCCCTCAGACCATTAGAGGGCCGGACTGCAGACCCCAAGACTAGACAGCTGCTAAGCAGGACAGGCAGTGGTGGCAAAAAGACCTGGTGGGCCGGATAAATGTCCTAGGTGGGCCGCATGTGGCCCTTGGGCCATAGTTTGAGGACACCTCCATTACATTCCCCTCAGCCTCTCAGAGTGCTAGGATTATAGGTGAAGCCAATATACCCAGCCATCAAACCCAGATTTTAGAGTTATATAGCAAATGATGTTCAAACTTGATGTTACTTATAATGGCATACAGATGTAGGGACTTTTAAGAAACAGGAAAAATGGAGTTGTAAGGGAATACAAGATTTGGTTTTATTTTAGTATAAAAATACATATTTGGGTGTAGGGTGGCGCCTGTGGCTCAAAAATACATGTTTGGGTGGCACCTATGGCTCTGTGGGTAGGGCACCGGCCCCATATACCAAGGGTCTTGGATTCAAACCTGGTCTTGGCCAAACTGCAACAAAAAATAGCCAGGCGTTGTGGTGGGCGCCTATAGTCCCAGCTACTCGGGAAGCTGAGATAAGAGAATTGCCTAAGCCCAGGAGTTGGAGGTTGCTGTGGGCAGTGACACCATGGCACCCTACCGAGGGCAATAAAGTGAGACTATCTCTAAAAAAAAAATATATATATATATATATATATATGTGTGTGTGTGTGTGTGTGTGTATATATATGTTTATATTTTTTTAAAAAGCTAAGCTTTACAAAATGTTTCCTGGTGGTGTTGGATAAAATGTTAAGGTATAAGACCCCAGGTGCCATAGCTCACGCCTATAATCCTAGCACCCTGGGAGTCTAAGGAGGGTTGATTGCTTGAGTTTAGGAGTTCAAGACCAGCCTGAGCAGGAGTGAGGCCCCCCCTCCATCTCTACTAAAAAAATAGAAAAAACAGCCTGGTTTTGCGGTAGGCACCTATAGTCTTAGCTACTTGGGAGGTTGAGGTAAAAGGATAGTTTATGCCCAGGAGTTTGGGGTTGCTGTGAGCTATGATACTAGGGCACTCTAGCCTGAGACAACAAAGACTGGCCCAGAGTGAGATTATGTCTGGGAAAAAAAAAATACCATATTTTTACTGTACATGTTCCTTTTTTTTTGAGACAAAGTCTCACTTTGTCACTCTCAGTAGAGTGCTATGGCATCTTAGCTCATGGCAACCTCAAACTCCTGGACTCAAGTGATCCATTGCTTCAGCCTCCTGAGTAGCTGGGACTATAGGTGTCCACCACCACACCTGGCTATTTTCAGAGATGGATTCTCGCTCTTGCTCAGGCTGGTCTCCAGCTCCTGAGCCCAGGCAATTTACCTGCCTCAGCCTCCCAGATGCTATACATGTTCTATATTTAGATACATTTAAATATACAAATATTTAACCACTGTGTTATAGATGCCTACAGTGTTCAGGACAGTAATGTGCTGTCAGGTCTGTAGCCTAGGAGCAGTAGGCTGTTAACCATATAGTCTGAGTATATAGTAGAGTATTCCATCTACACTTGTGTAAGTATGATGTTTGCACAAATATAAAATTGCCTAAGAACATATTTCTTAGAATATATCCCCAGTAGTAAGTGATCGGTGACTGCATTTTTTCTTTTTTTTTTTTGAGACAGAGTCTCATTATGTTGCCCTTGGTAGAGTTCAGTGGCATCACAGCTCACAACAACTTCAAATTCTTGGGTTTAAGTGATTGTCTTGCCTCACCCTCCCAAGTAGCTGGGACTGTAGGCACCTGAAACAATGCCCAGCTATTTTGTTGTTGTTGTCATTGTTGTTTAGCAGGCCAAGGCAGGGTTCGAACCCACCAACCTCCTTGCATGTGGCCGGTGCCCTAACCACTAAGCTATAGGCACCGAGCCTCTATAACTATATTTTGAGAGTCATTTCTTTTCTTTCTTTCTTTCTTTTTTTTTTAAGACAGTCTCGGCTGGGCGCCTGTGGCTCAAGTGGCTAAGGCGCCAGCCACATACACCTAAGGTGGCAGGTTCAAATCCAGCTCGGGCCTGCCAAAACAACCATGATGGCTGCAACCAAAAAAAATAGCCGGGTGTTGTGGCAGGCGCCTGTGGTCCCAACTACTTGGGAGGCTGAGGCAGAAGGCTCGCTTAAGCCCAGGAGTTGGAGGTTGCTGTGAGCTGTGATGCCATGGCACTCTACCCAGGGGGATAGTTTGAGGCTCTGTCTCAAAAAAAAAAAAAAAAAAAAAAAGACAGTCTTACTCTGTTGTCACTATGTCACGCTCAGTAGCATGATGTCACAGCTCACAAGCAACCTCAAACTCTTGGGCTTAGTGATTCTCTCCTCTCAGCCTCCCAAGTAGTGCCCCACACAACACCTGGCTATTTTCTGTTGCAGTTGTCATTGTTGTGTAGCTGACCCAGGCTGGGTTCAAACCCACCACCCTAGGTGTATGTAACTGGCACTGTAACCACTGTGCTATGGGTGCCAAGCTGAAAGTCATTTCTTCTAAGGCACAAAATGGTACCTTAGTGTTCCATAGGGGCAGATTTAGCTAGCTTTCAGGGTTTGGTTTGTTGGCTTAAAACTATAAAAATGAAAAGAAAATCATGATAAAAATGCCTCTTTTCTTTGTTAATATGTATTTTACTGGAGAAAGAACATGCAGTCCATGACCTTAGGAATAGAACTGTTTTCTGACTAATTGTTTTTTTTCTTTAGGACACCCCTGGGTAGAGCGAGAGCATGGCTTCGATTAGCCCTCATGCAAAAAAAAATGGCTGACTACCTTCGTTGCTTAATTATTCAGAGGGATCTCTTGAGGTTAGTATTATTAAGTCATGTTCATTTTTAATTTATTTTTATTTATTTGGTTTTTTTTGAGACAGAATCTCACTTTGACGCCCTTGGTAGAGTGCGGTGACCTCACAGCTCACAGCAACCTCAAACTCCTGGGCTTATAGGATTCTCTTGCCTCAGCCTTCTTTTCTTTTCTTTCTTTTCTTTTTTGAGACAGAGTCTTACTATGTTGCCCTTAGTAGAGTGCAGTAGCATCTCAGCTCATAGCAATCTCCAGCTCTTGGGCTTAGGTGAGATTCTCTTGCGTCAGCCTCCCCAGTAGCTGGGACTACAAGCGCCTGCCACAACACCTGGCTATTTTTTTGTTGCAGTTATCGTTATTTAGCAGGCCCTGGCCAGGTTCAAACCTGCTTGCTTCAGTGTATGTGGCTGGCACCCTACCCACTGAGCTACAGGTACTGAGCCTTTTATTTATTTGGTTTTTTTTTTTTTTTTTTTTTTGAGACAGAGTCTCAAGTGTTGCCCTGGACAAGAGTGATGTGGCGTCATAGCTCATAGCAACCTCCAACTTGAACTCAAGCGATCCTCTTGCCTCAGTTTTTCTATTTTTTAGTAGAGATGGGGTCTCTCTTTTGCTCAGGCTGATCTTAAACTTGTGACCTCAAGCCATCCACCTGCCTTGGCCTCCCAGAGTGCTAGGATTACAGGTATGAGCCACCATGCCCGGCCGAGTTTTAGTTTTCTGAATTATAGTTAATTTTATGGATAAAAATTTGTGTTGTTAAATAGCCGGGAGTTGTGGTAGGTACCTGTAATCCTAGCTACTTGGGAGGCTGAGACAAGAGAATTGCTTAAGCCCAATAGTTTGAGGTTGCTTGTGAGCTGTGACACCATGGCATTCTACTGAGGGCGACATAGTGAGACTCTCAAAAAAAAAAAAAAATTGTGTTGTAATTAGAGGCTATGATGCCACAGTTTTCTTTTTAGATCTCGAATGTCTAAATTACTGCTCCACCTGTTCTTTTGAGATAGAATCTTGCCCTGTTACCAGACTGGAGTGCAATGATACCATCATAGCTCACTGCAGCCTTCAGTTCCTGAGCTCAAACGATCTGCCTGGACCAGCCTTTAAAGTAGCTGGAACCATGGGTTGTTGCCGCCATGCCTGGTTGATTTTTTTTTTTTTTTTGAGACAGAGCCTTAAGCTGTCATGTCCACTACAATGCCTAGTTATTGTTTGGCAGGCCTGGGCTGGATTCGAACCCACCAGCTCAGGCACCAAATGGCTAATTTTTTTTTGGCCGGTGCTGGACTTGAACCCCCTACCTCCGGTATATGGGGCCAGTGCCCTACTCCTTGAGCCACAGGTGCTGCCCCCGCTAATTTTTTTTTATGTTTTGTAGGGATGAGGTTTTGATATGCTGCCAAACTTTTGGCCTCGAGTGATCTTGCCACTTAGGTCTCCTAGGGTTTTGGGATTATAGACATAAGCCACCACACTTGGTTCTGAGTACAGGTTAAATTAAAGGCTAAATGGTATTACTTTTAGAACAAAGTAGTCAGTTTTGTTATTGTTGTTTTCTTTTCTTTCTTTCTTTTTTTTTTTTTTTTGGTTGAGACAGTCTCACTCTCTTGTTGCCCCAGGTCAGAGTGCAATGGCATCATTAGAACTCATTGCAACCTCCAACTCCTGGGCTCATGCAGTCTTCCTGCCTCGCATCCTGAATAGCTCAGGCTATAGGTGTATACCGCCATGGCTGATTAAGTTTTCTATTTGCTTGCTCAGGCTGGCCTCTAACTCCTGACCTTAAGTGATCCTCCCACTGTAGCCTCCCAGAGTCCTAGGATTATGAGTGTGAACCACCATACTTGGCCCAGTAGACAGTCTTACAAAGGAGTGGTCCCATGGTAGCCCTCCATCTGCCTTTGTTTGTTAGAGTGTCTCTCTGATGTAGAAAATTTGGTCCTGTTTTAGGTTTTACTTTTTGTTTGCTTTTTCAGACAGAAGGTCTTGCTATGTGCACCCATGGTATAGTGCAGTGGCACGATCATGGCCCATTGTAACTTCAAACTCCTAAGCTCATGAGATCCTCCCCCATCAGATTCCATGTAGCTAAGACTTACATGCCCAGATAATTTTTAATTTTTTTTTTTAGAATCAGCACTTTGTTTATAGACTGTCTTATCTCTTTCATAAGTCTCTTCTTTGGGCATTTTTTAGAATATGGATATCCATAAGTATTGATGTTTATCTATTAAAGGCACTTATAATACAGCTATCAAAAGCCCTGACATGAACCTGGGCTTTGAAATGTTTCATATATTTGCTTCCCACCTTAGTCTTTATCCCTAGGATCTTAGTGAATCCTGAGTTTGAAGATTCAACTGTAATAAAAAGTATTGTAATCAGATCAGAAATAGTCACTCTATTCTTCTGAGAATCAGAAATGTTCCAAACTTGAGTGTTACTTCTTTTTCTTTTGATCTCTCTTTGCTTCTTTTCTTTTCTCTCTCAAAATTCCTTTCCACACCTGTAATCCTAGCACTTCGGGAGGTTGAGGTGGGTGGATTGCTTGAGCTCACGAGTTCCAGACCAACCTCAGCAAGAGTGAGACGCTGTCTTTACTGTGGGCACCTGTATTTCCCAGCTACTTGGGAGGCTGAGGCAAGAGGATCACTTGAGGCTAGGAGTTTGAGATTGCTGTAAGCTATAATGATGCCATAGCATTATACCCAGAGCAACAGAGTGAGACTCTGTCTCCAAAATAAATAAATAAATAAATTCCTTTTCTTCTTTTATGTCCTTTCCTGTTTTTCTTTTAATTTTTCTATATGGACATTTAATTATCAAAAATTTAAAAAGCTATTCATTTATAGAAAGACTACTTTGAAGATACATAACAGATTACTTCTATGTCTGTGAAGTGAAAGATTAGGAAGATATAGTGATTTTAAAATTTAGTTTTTCAAATAAATTTGTGATTTAAAGCTTTTATTTTTAAAATTTTCACAGTGAATTCTATGAGTATCATGCACTAATGATGGAAGAAGAAGGAGCAGTAATTGTTGGGCTCCTGGTTGGCCTGAATGTGATAGATGCCAATCTGTGTGTGAAGGGAGAAGATTTAGACTCACAAGTAAGTAAAAGTGATCAGTACCAAAGCAGAGTATTTTCAGGTTGCACATTTCGCCCTTGGTCCAGGTATCACTTTAATTTGTAAACAGTGCTGTTAAATACTGAAGAACAATTAAGAATGAAATTTATTAAAAGTACTTCTGATACAGTATTCTCTCTCTCCTTTAAATAAAGATAACTTTATTTACTTCAGGTTGGAGTGATTGACTTTTCTATGTATTTAAAGAATGAAGAAGATATTGGAAATAAAGAAAGGTATGATTTCCATAAGTTATTTCATATGTTGTATTTTTTTTTTTTAAGATAGATCTTTACAAAGCAGTATGTGATTCATCTGTGTATTTACAGTGTGGTTTTCTGTCTTCCCCATCCCACTTCTACTTTGTCTCATTTTCACTTCTATCATAACTTTACAAAGCAAATAAGGGAAAAACCACTTAGCAGAAAGAGGCTTCAGTGTAAAGTAGGACTTTCAGCGACACAATTACTGAGACCCATTTTAATAAATATGTTTTGAGATAAAAGAGATGAAAGCTTATTATTCACATGCTTACAAGTGGTGGCTTTTTTCAAGATATAATTGAACTTAAATTTAAAATGCACTAATGGCATTGTTAAGTCTATTATTAGCGAGTAATTTATCCAACAAAGGTTATAGTTAGTAGAGAGCTTACCTGCATTTTTAAAGGAAGGTAATGTTATTTTGCCATTATGGTTTCACAACACTTTTAGATGACTTAAATATTTGTTTTGTATCTGATAAGTACCTTTCAACTAGTACAAAGCTACTTTTTTCTTCCTTTCTAGGAATGTTCAAATTGCTGCCATCTTAGACCAAAAGAATTATGTTGAAGAATTAAATAGACAACTGAAGTAAGTATTTTAGACATTTAGCACGTTTTGTATTAGGTTTTTAATTTTCTTCCCTTCTTTTCAGCTTAATCTCATTCCTTTCTTCTGAGTACCTTTGAGGGATGGAGGGGATAGACAGAACATAGAAATTAAGAATACTGAGAATTGGGTGGCGCCTGTGGCTCAAGGAGTCGGGCACCCATATACTGGAGGTGGTGGGTTCAAACCTGGCCTCAGCCAAAAACCCAAAAAAAAAAAAAAAAAAAAAAAGAATACTGAGAATTATTGGGGATAAATTGTCAGCAGAAAATGAGACTCAGATTTTTTAAATAGAATCTTCATGGAATTTAATTAAAAGGTTAAAATTACCACTGTTCTTTTGAGGAAGAAAAGCTAGATAAGGTGTAAGTTTATGTTATTTTGATGCTTCAAAAATCCATTTCTCCTACTTTAAAGGGCTTCATGTGTAAATGTGGCTGTCATCTTCTATGGTGGAAGTTTTCTCCTTACAAGGTCAACTGGTCATTGAAGCCATCAGTGAAAACTCTATCTGAGAAGAGTTTCTGAGATCTGTATGTAAAATAGTATAGTGCAGTCATTATAAAAGTATGATGTAGCTGGGACTACAGGCGCCTGCCACAGCGCCCAGCTATTTTTTTGTTGCAGTTTGGCTGGGGCTAGGTTTACATCCACCACCCTTGGTATATGGGGCTGGTGCCCTACTCAGTAAGTCAGAGGCGCTGCCCTTAAAAGTTATTATTAATAAGCTATTTTTAGTACCCTCCTCAAAATCCAGTGTGTATTTTAGCCTTATATCACATTTGAATTTGGATTAGGTACATTTTGAGTGCTTCATAACCACATGTAGCTCATGGCTACCATGCTGGACTGCACAGGTATATTGAATAATATTTGCTACATAATTAGAAATGAATGGATTGTTCTTACTAATTAAATTTAATAAGGCTGGGTGTAATGGCTCATGCCTGTAGTCTAAGCACTGTGGGAGGCTGAGGTGGAGGATTGCTTGAGCTCAGGAGTTCGAGATCAGCCTGAGGAAGAATGAGACCCCATCTCTACTAAAAGTAAACAGAAAAAATTAGCCAGGCATCATGGCGTGTGCTTGTAGTCCCAGTTATTCAGGAGGTCAAGGCAGGAGAATTGCTTGAGCTCAGGAGTTTGAGGTTGCTGTGAGCAAGGCTGACACTCAGGCACTATAATTTGGGCAACAGAGTCAGACTGTCTCCAAAAAAAAAAAAAATTAATGATTAGTAAAAATGGCTATCTCTGGGTAATAGGATTATGGATTTTTTTTTGGGGGGGGGACAGGGTCTCACGCTGTCACCCTGGTTAGAGTGCTGTGGTATCATAGCTCACAGCAAAAATAATAATAATAATAAAGGGTAATGCCTGCAGCTCAGTGGGTAGGGTGTTAGCCAAATACACTGAGGCTAGTGGGTTTGAACCCAGCCTGGGCCAGCTAAAACAACAGTGACAACTGCAATCCAAAAATAGCTGGGTGCTATGGTGGGCACCTGTATCCTTGCTATTTGGGATGCTGAGGTAAGAGAATCACTTAAGCCAGCAATTCTCAATCTGTGGGTTGCAACCCACAGGAACTGTATTCAAGGGCCACAGCATTAGGAAGATTGAGAACCACTGGCTTAAGCCCAAGAGTTGGAGGTTGCTGTGAGCTGTGACACCATGGCACTCTCACTCTACCCAGGGCAATAGCTTAAGACTCTGTCTCAAAAAATATATATATATTTTAAAATATAATTTAAATAATATTTAGTAATCTTCATATGGAATTTCCATTCCATTTAATTATCAGTTAAATGTAAGAAAGACCCTAAGAAGACAATATAAAATGAGTAGCAACAAGTAGAATTTCAAAAGAAATACTGATTCTTTCACTGGACTTTTTATTGTACTCCCAGCCAAATTATATTATCTAAGTTAATGACATTTTCCACACTCAGAAATTTGGACTGGACAATTGGTACATATCAATCAATATAATGAGTTTAGGTTAGTAATGTATCTTTTCTTGCCTTTGCTAGTTTGCGTGATTTTGAACAAGTTTTTTCTTTATTAATTTCAGCAGCACAGTCAGCAGCCTCCATTCAAGAGTCGATTCATTAGAAAAGTCAAATACTAAGCTGATTGAAGAGGTACTGTCACCCAGTAATGGACATTTTATGGACCTAGTGTTTGTGATCCTTTTCCATTTTAAGTATGAATAAAACAAGTACCTACATACACATACATACATACTTTCCTCATTAGATAGAATACTTGTAATATAGTTGTAATTGATTATGTAAGTTCTAGAGAAAGCACTTTACATATTCTTAGACAAATTTTCAGTTGTGTGAATCTATATCTGAGATTCTCAAGTTCTAAAAAAGAGCCCCAGCAATGAAACTCAAACTCTTTTGTGGATAAGCTGTAATTCTCATTTTTTTTTTTTTGAGACGGAGCCTCAAGCTATCCCCCTGGGTAGAGTGCCATGGCATCACAGCTCATAGCAACCTCCAACTCCTGGGCTCAAGCGAGTCTCCTGCCTCCGCCTCCCAAGTAGCTGGGACCACAGGCGC
>CAUYQV010181442.1:0-16720 GCA_963574575.1 Galagoides demidoff
CCACAACGCCTGGCCATTTTTTGGTTGCAGCCATCATTGTTGTTTGGTGGGCCCAGGCTGGGGATTCGAACCCGCCACCTTAGGTGTACGTGGCTGGCGCCTTAGCCGATTGAGCCACAGGCGCCGGGCCAAAATGAGTAATTTTAGAGGAGAGTACAATTTGCCAAAATTGACCCCTGTGGAGATAGAAAGCATTAATAGAAAAAGCTCCATAAAATAATTCAGAAATTCATCAACTAATATACCATCTAAAGGATAATTCTATCAAATCTTTAAATACCAAATAATCCAAATACATGAATGAAAGAGTGTAAAAAAAACTCAAATCCAAAATGTGTTTTTATTCTCTCATTAAACAACAATCAAAATGGAAGAATTCTGTGACCAAATGTGTGGGGCTTTCTCCCCTCCACCAACCAAGCAATCAGTACAGCAGTGGACACCAGCTGAGTTTCCTCTAATTTGATTCTGCTACTCTCTACCTAGAGTTAGTGTCAGATTAGTTGAATTAATCCCTGTTGGTGGGCCTAACAAGGGCACACACACACAAACCGTCTTCCAAAGCATTTAGCCCCAGTGGAGGGACAGGCCCCTGGGAGGTCTCATGATTGGTCAGATTTCAAAATTTCATTTGCATGAAAGGGGCACAGTGCTCTAGGGTGCATGTGTGTATGATGCTGACTTGTCCATTTTTAATACCTAATTTGCATTAACATGGACCAAATTCTTAGCACCCTCTTTCCAGCCCTACGAAAGCAACAGTTATCTCAGCCAGTCTTAAAAATTATTAAACTTGACATGTTCTGTTTCTTTTTTGAGATAGAGCCAAGAGCCTCAAGCTGTCCCCCTGGGTAGAGTGCTGTGGCAGCACAGCTCACAGCAACCTCCAACTCCTGGGCTCAAGCGCATCTCCTGGCTCAGCCTCCCAAGTAGCTGGGACCACAGGCACCTGCCACAACGCCCGGCTATTATTATTTTTTTTTTTTTTGGTTGCAGCCGTCATTGTTGTTTGGCGGGCCCGGGCTGGATTTGAACCCACCACCTTAGGTGTATGTGGCTGGCGCCTTAGCCACTTGAGCCACAGTTGCCAAGCCGACATGTTCTGTTTCTTCCAGGCACCTGTGCAACATTCCTTCCTCCTGGGTATGGACCAGGACCATTCTGAAATGAGGGTCTTGTGACCTACAAACAAAAAGACAAGGGATGGCTGGACAAGGTATCTCAGGCCTGTAATCCTAGCACTTTGGGAAGCCAAGGTGGGTGGATCACCTGGGCTCAGGAGTTGGAGACCAGCCTGAGCAAGACCAAGACTCCTGCCTCTACTAAAAATAGAAAAAATAGCTGGGCCTTGTGTCAGGCACCTGTAGTCCCAGCTACTAGGGAAGCTGAGGCAAGAGGATGGCTTGAGCCCAAGAGTTTGAGGTTGTTGTGAGCTATGATGCCATGGCACTCTACCAAGGGAGACAAAGTGGGACTGTGTCTCAAAAAAAGAAAAAAAAAGACAAGGGACAAATAGAGTCCTGTCTTGAGTTGGTGAAAGGAATACAGAAGGTCAGAGATTGTTTTCCAAAGCCTGCTTCTAGGGCTGAAAGCATCCCAACATTATAACAAAATACTATAACAAGAACTATGGATGAAAACCTATACATATACATGCACACACATGTGCATATATGTATAGGTGAATATACACATACACGTATACATGTATGTATATGTATGTGTGTGTAATACAATATCACAATGTACTACATAATTTTTTTCAGAGATGGCTAGGTGTGGTGACTCATGCCTGTAATCCCAGCACTCTGGAAGGCCCAGGATAGTGGATTGCCTGAGCTCACAGATTTATGATCAGCCTGAACAAGAGCAAGACCCCGACTTGAAAAGTAGCCAGGCATTGTGGCAGATACCTATAGTCCCAGCTACTTGGAAGACTGAGACAAGAGAATCGCTTGAGCCCAAAAGTTAGAAGTTGCTGTGAGCTATGATGCCACAGCACTCTACTGAGGGTGACAAAATGAGACTATGTCTAAAAAAAATTTTTTTTCAGAGACTAGAAAATGAAAAAAACCTGCCAAATTCTTTTGTAAAGCAAACACAAAATTATTATTTATATCTGATGTAGCTATCACAAAAATGGAAACTATAAAGCAATCTTACTTAAGAATCAAACAAAATGGCTCGGCACCTGTGGCTCAATCGGCTAAGGCGCCAGCCACGTACACCTAAGGTGGTGGGTTCGAATCCCCAGCCTGGGCCTGCCAAACAACAATGATGGCTGCAACCAAAAAATGGCTGGGCATTGTGGCGGGTGTCTGTAGTCCCAGCTACTTGGGAGGCGGAGGCAGGAGACTCGCTTGAGCCCAGGAGTTGGAGGTTGCTATGAGCTGTGATGCCATGGCACTCTACCCAGGGGGATAGCTTGAGGCTCCGTCTCAAAAAGAAAAAAAAAGAATCAAACAAAATATTGCACTCTTAATTCAAGAGTCCATTAAGGAGATGAATCATCATAGTCAGGCAGGTTTTGCAAAGTAAAGAAAAAATCAGAGATAGTTCATATTTGAAAATCCATTAGTATAATTCACCATATTTTCCCCACATATGCCAAAAAGGCCTTTCAAAAAAAATGTAACACCCATTCCTGATTTTGAAAAAATGCTCAGTAAAATAGTAATTGGTGGGTTGAATATGGTGGCTCAAGCCTGTAATCCCAGCATTTTGGCAGGCTGAGGCAGAAGGATTGCTTGAAGTGAGGAGTTCAAGACCAGTCTGAGCAAGTGTAAGACCCTATCTCTACACACACACACACACACACACACACACACAGGCTCGGGGCCTGTGGCTCAAGTGGCTAAGGTGCCAGCCACATACACCTAAGGTGGCGGGTTCAAATCCAGCCAAACAACAATGATGGCTACAACCAAAAAAAAAAAAAATAGCGAGGTGTTGTGGTGAGCGCCTGTGGTCCCAGCTACTTGGGAGACAGAGGCAGGAGACTCGCTTGAGCCCAGGAGTTGGAGGTTGCTGTGAGCTGTGATGCCACAGCACTCCACCCAGGGGAATAGCTTGAGGCGCTGTCTCAAAAAAAAAAAAATTAGCCTGGTGTGGTGTGTGCACCTATAATACCAGCTACTTAGAAGGCTGAGGTAGGTGGATCTGCCAAGCCCAAGAGTTTGAGGCTGCAGTGAGCTCTGATGAGGCCACTGCCCTTCAGCCTGAGAAACAGATTGAGACACTGTCTCCAAAATAAAGTGGCTCCTAGCACTCTGGGAGACTGAGGCAGGTGGATTGCTTGAGCGCAGGCATTGGAGATTAGCCTGAGCAAAAATGATACCCCATCTCTACTAAAAATAGAAAAAAAAAAAAGCCTAGTATTGTGGTGGGTGTCTGTAGTCCCAGCTACTCAGGAGGCTGAGGTAGGAGAATCGCTTGAACCTAGGAGTTTGAGGTTGGTGTGAGCTATGACAGACACCAGGGCACTCTACCCAGGGTGACAGAGTGAGACTCTGTCTCAAAAAAAAAAAAAAGTAATTGGTGGATATTTGTTAACTTGATAAATACATATATATACATTCCAAGCCAGCATCTTAGTTAATGGGGATCGGGAACAAAGCAAGAACATCCATTATTTCCACTGCTATTAATATTTAGCATAGTACTGGAATTACTATGGTATTGCCAATACATAGTACTAGAATTACTATGGAATTGACAATACAATTAGAAGAGAAAATAATTAGAGTATAAGAATTGGAAAAAGAGAGGTAAAACTATCTCAATTGCAAATGACGTTGTATATCTAGAAATCCCAAAAAGAGTCTATTTTAAAGCTAACTCAAACAATAAAAGAATTCAGTAAAGTAGCAATATATGAAATTAACACACAAAAATCAATAGCCTTCATATATTAAAAACAAAAACTAGTTAGAAGAATTAATGAAAAAAAGAAGAATTAATGAAAGGAAAAAACCCATTTACAATACAAACTAGAGATAAATCCTTAATTGAATGTTCAGTGCTGGCTTAAAAAAGATAAATACTTAAGAATAAATTTAACAAGAAATGTGCGAATCCCATATGGGGAAAATTTTAACACATCCTAAAATATACAGAAGCAGATTTGAGCAAATGGAAAATGGAATCTTATCCTAAGATAGAATGACTCAACAGCATAAAAATGTCAGTTCTACCTAAGTTAATTTATAAATTATAAATTTAATGTGACTCAAATAAAACTATCAGCAGTGTGTTGTTTTTCTGGCTCTAGACAAGTTCATTCTAAAGTTCATATAGAAAGAAAAACATGCAAGAATCGCAGGGAAATTCCTGAAAAAGAAGAGCAATAATGAGGCACTAGTTCTACTAGATGTTACAATATACTACAATATAAATATTAAATATAATTAACATGAAATATTAATATTAAAGTATACTATAAATATACTAAACTATTAACACAGTGACCCATTAGCACATGAAGAGACTGAGGAAACTACAGTAGTCAAGACTCTGTGGTAATTGTATAAGGATAGAAATATAGGTCAATGGAATAGACTTGAAAGTCAGAAATCCTTACATTTATGGTTAATTGGTTTTCAACAAGGGTGGCACACAATTCAATGGAGAAAAAATTGTCTTTTCAACAAATGGTGTGGGGACAACTGGATAGTCATATACAAAGCAAGAACATCGGACCTCTTCCTCACTCTGTATACAAAAATTAACTCCAAATATTTCAAAGACCTAAATGTGAGAGCTAAAAATAAAAAACTTTTAAAAGAAAGGAGTAAACTTCCATGACTCTATTAGACAAAGTCTCCTTAAATATGTCACCAAAAGCACAAGTGACAAAAAAATAAATAAATTGGTTTTCATCAAAATAAAATACTCCTGTGCTTCAAGGGACACCATCAAGAAAAGTAAAAAAGGCTCGGCACCTGTGGCTCAAATGGCTAAGGCACCAGCCACATATACCTAAGGTGGCAGGTTTGAATCCAGCCAAACAACAATGGCGGCTGCAACCAAAAAAAATAGCCAGGCGTTGTGGCGGGTGCCTGTGGTCCCAGCTACTTAGGAGGCAGAGGCAGGAGACTCGCTTGAGCCCAGGAGTTGGAGGTTGCTGTGAGCTGTGATGCCACAGCACTCTACCCAGGGGGACAGCTTGAGGCTCTGTCTCAAAAAAAAAAGGTAAAGTAAAAAAGACAACTCAGGGAAGGGGAGAAAACATTGGCAAATCATGTATCTGAGAAGGGACTTGGTTCCATTTGTCCCATGATACACAAGAAAAATATTCAAATGATCAGAGATCTAAATGTTAAAAATGTAATCACACAAGTACTAAAAGCAAGCATATGTAAAGAATTCATACAACCCAGCAATAAAAAGGTAAACAATCCAATTTTAAAATGAGCAGAAAAGTTGAACACTTAAGGGCAAATAATCCAATTTAAAAATGAGCAAAGATTTGAACACATTTCTCAAAGATACACAGATGACCAAAAAGCACATGAAAATTATCTTAACAAGATTAGCCCTTAGGGAAAGGAATATCAAAACTACTGTGAGATACCACTGTATACTCATTAGGATGTGATGGTTATTATTAAAAATTAAAAAAAAAACAGGATAATTGTGATGCAGAGAAGTCAGAATCCTCATACATTGCTGGCGGAAGTGTAAAATGGTTCAGCCTCTTTGGAAGACAGTCTGGCACATTCTCAAATGGTGAAACATAGAGTCGTCATATGACCCAGCATTTCTACTGAGATAAACAGCCAAGTGAAGTGAAAACATATGTCTGTGCAAAAAATTGCACACGAATGCTCATATAAGCTTTATAATTGCCAAAGAGTGGAAATGATCCAAATGTCCATGAAATGATGAATGGGTAAACGAAGGGTGGCATACTCATACAATGGAATATTATTAAGCTATAAGAAGGAATAAAGTACTAATACAGGCTACAATGTGGATGAGCCTTGAAAATGTGCTAAGTGAAAGAAGCCAGATATAAAAGGCTACATGCTATATGATTCCATTTATATGAAATGTCCAGAAAAGGAAACTCCATAGAAATAGAAAGTAACTGATAGGGACAGGGATAGGGAGTGACTGGTAATGGGTATGGAGTTTCTTTTGGGGGGGGGAGGGAGGGTGATGAAAATGTCTTGGATATTAGATAGTGGTGATCCATGTACAACTGTGTGAATATGCTTTAAAACCACTGAATTTGTATACTTTAAAAGGGTATGTGAATTATCAAAATTATAATACCCAAAATAAAAAGGATTAATACTTTTTTTTGAGACAGAGTCTCACTATGTCGCCCTTGGTAGAGTGCTGTGGCTTCACAGCTCATAGCAACCTCAAACTCTTGGGCTTAAGCAATTCTCTTGCCTTAGCCTCCCACGTAGCTGGAACTACAGGCACCTGCCACAACGCCTGGCTATTTTTTTGTTGCATTGTGATTGTTGATTTTAGCTGGCCCTGGCTGGGTTTGAACCTGCCAGCCTCTGGGTACATGGCCGATGCCCTACCCACTGAGCTATGGGAGCCTCTAAGGATTAATACTTTTTAATTACCCTAATATATATCTTTTTTTTTTTTGAGACAGAATCTCGCTTTGTCACTTTTGGCAGAGTGCTGTGGCATCATAGCTCATAGCAACCTCCAACTCTTGGGCTCAAGCGATTCTCTTCCCTCAGCTTCCCAAGTAACTGGGACTATAGGTGCCCGCCACACACACAGCTATTTTTTTAGAGATAGGAGTCTCATACTTGCTCTGGCTGGTCTTGAATCCATGAGCTCAGGGCAATCCACCTGCCTTGGCCTCCCAGAGTGGAGGGTGGATCACCTGGGCTCAGGAGTTTGAGACCAGCCTGAGCAGAGTGAGATCCTGTTTCTACTGAAAAAACAAAAATACAAAAACTAGAAATTAGATGAGTGTGTGCTAGGTGCCTGTATTCCCAGTTACCCAGGAGACTGAGGCAAGAGGATTGCTTAAACCCAGGAGTTTGAAGTTGCTGTGAGCTATGACACCATGGCACTGTACCAAGGGTGACAAAGTGAGAGTCTGTCTCAAAAAAAATTGATCTTTGGATATTCATGTTCGATAGACTGTACAGGCAGATGTGTCTATCTGCAGTGAGTCACAGCTTATTGAAGAAGAAAGATACAAATAGGAAGAGTCGCAAACAAATGGATCATTAGAGCCGCCACTGTCATTTCAGATGTACTGTTTAAGGCAGGATGCAGGCAGAGCCCCACTGCTGCTGGAGGCTGGAAGAGCACGTCATGCTGTGTGAAATAAGCCAGTCACAAAAAGGATTCCACTTACATGGGTACGTAGAGTAGTCAAATACATAGAGATAGATAGTAGAACCGTCACTGCCAAGGGCTGGGCAAAGAGGAACTGGGAAGTGTTGGGTAATGGGTGCAGACTTTCAGTTGGGATGAAAAAAAAGTTCTGAGGTGGCTGGTGTTTGATGATTACATAATAAGAGCCTTACACTAAGGCCAATAAGGCACTACACTAAGGCCACTGAATTGTATTTGAACATCTAACTCGAATATGGCTAAAATGATAAATTTTGTCATGTATATTTTACCACAATGAAAAATAAGTTTAAAAAACAGTGAAATGAACAAAGCAAAAGAAAAACCTCATTTTAAGCCAAATAACTTTTAAACCATGCAACTGAGTCTAAGTGTGTCAGAAGCTGAACTGGGATTAATTTGGCTAATTAATTAAGAATTTAACGCTTATTACATAGTAAGTAAAAAATGTGCAAATTTGAAGGTTAGATATTATTAAAACGAAGCAGTAACCACATCAATTGTTAGCACGTAGACTGGGAAGGACACTTTCTCCTGGAGGCATCTCTGAGCACCTTGCTAAAAATCGACTCCAGCTTTAGGAGCCCAGCCATTAACATTTCAGGGCTAACCCAGTACCCAGAGTGATGCTGTTAAATTACACATTCTGTCGGGTCATTCCTCTACCACCTGCACTCCTTCCCCTTCTTCCCTCCTCACTGCTCCATCTCTGCTAAGAGCGTGGTCCTTGTAACCCGCTGGCTCACCTGGGCCTAGAACTTCCACTCAGCCTCAACACTCACAGCTCATTGCTCTGTCCACACTAAACACTCTTCCCTGGACACCCACAGAAATCCTCTTCCTTCCTTTTCTTAAAACATACCTTGGTGCACTGGTTCACACCTGTAATCCTAGCACTCTTGGAAGTCAAGGTGGTGGATTGCCTGAGCTCAGGGTTCAAGACCAGCTTGAGCAAGAGTGAGACCCTCATCTCTAAAAATAGCCGGGCATTGTGGCATGCACCTAATAGTTCCAGCCACTAGGGAGGCTGAGGCAATAGAATCACTTGAGCCCAGGAGCCCAAGAGTTTGAGGTTGCTTTGAGCTATGACACCACAGTACCCTACCTAGGGCAACATACTGAGACTCTTCCTCAAAAAAAAAAAAAAAAAAAAAAAAAAAGCAAAAGCAAAGCACACCTTATTGCAATTAAAAAGTGTTAATCCTGGCGATAAAAAGAAATGAACCATCAAAGCATGAAAAGACATGGAGGAACCTTAAATGCATATTGATAAATGGAAGAAGCCAATCTGAAGAGGCTACATACCGTATGAGTCCAACTATATGGCACTCTGGAAAAGGCAAAACTATGGAGACAGAACGGTTGGGGCTAGGGGACTGGGTTGTGGAGTGGGTTTCATAGGCGGAGCACAGAGGATCGTTAGAGAAGTGAAACTGTTCTGCCTGACACTGCAATGGCATAACGGTGGTCTTTATCAGAGCCCATAAAATGTACACCAAGTGAACCCTAACGCAAACTTTGGACTTTAGTTAATAATAACCTATCACTACTGGCTCATCGATTGTAACAAATATACGCACTAATCTAAGATGTTACATAAGGTGAGAAAGGGGGTGAGATGGTATATGGAAACCGTACTTCCTGCTCAATTTTTGTATAAACCCAAAGCTGCTCTAAAAATAGTCTCTTGATTTAAAAACCAAGAAAGTGTTGATTTCTTTTTCCTTTTTTTCCTTTTTGCCGTGCTATTTATTTATTAGGTTAACAATGGCATTGTTTCAAATTGCCAGCACAGGGGGATAATCAAAAGCAGCCCAACCTTTTAGTCCCTAGTGTGGTCCTCTGGCTGGAACTAGCAGGTGTCTGATCAGACCTCAGATGTTCCCTGCACAAAGCTGAGCTCTAGCCTTTCTTTCCCCAGACTTGCCTTTCCCATAATTTGTTGCCTGTTAATGGCCATTCTTTTCTTGCAGTTGTTCAGACCAAAACTTTGGAGTCATCCTTGATTCTTCTTTTTCTTTTGAGACCCACATCCAATTCCATAACAAATTCTACCTACTTTCAAAATATATACACATGGCTCACCACCTGTAGCTCAGCGGCTAGGGTGCCGGCCACGTACACCAGGGCTGGTGGGTTCAAACCTGGCTCCAACCTGCCAAACAACAACAACTGCAACAAAAAAATAGCTGCGCATTGTGGTGGACACCTGTAGTCCCAGGTACAAGGGAGGCTGAGGCAAAAGAATTGCTTAAGTCCAAGAGTTTGAGGTTGCTGTGAGCTGAGATGTCATAACACTCTACTGAGGGCGACATAGTGAGACTCTGTCTCAAAAAAAAAAAAAAAACCTGCACAATCTGACTACTTTTTATCACCCCTACTGCTCCCAACCTCAGAGTACCCACTAGATTCTCTCACATACTCCCTACTGGGGAGGTCTCCTACCTGTCCCGTGTCCATTGGAGGTGTTCCCTACCCCATCTTTGGCTGATCTCCCCAGTGTCTGAATTTCTGAGAGCCCCTCACCAGCCTCCTCCTCCCTCCCTGGCACAGCCCACACACAGCCTGCTGACAGCATCATGTGGGTCATGGGACCCAGACCGGAAATCCATCTCCTACTAGGTATCTCCGTGGACATTCGAGGGGTGCTTCCAACCCTTACATTCCAAATGGAGGGATGCTCATAGGTCTTCTCTTCCCAATGCTTCCTGTCTTAGAGAATGACACCACCACTCACCATCCTAGTACCCAACTTAGAAACCCAGGAGTCACCCTAACTTCTCCCCCTCTGCCCCTCCATATCCAATCACCAAGTCCTATCCTTTCCACCTCCACATGATCTCGCTAGTCGCCTTCCCATCCTCCTTGCCACCTCCACCCAGGTTTCTGCCTTAGCCTTGTGATGTTCAGCCTGGCCCCACCAATCCAACCTTCTCAAGTGCCAAAACTAACTTGCCTATCCCTGTACAAACCCTTTCAGGGGTTCTCACTGCCACATTCTCAGCAAGGTTTACAAGCGCTTTCTTTGGCCCTGCCCTCTTTCTCATCTCTTCCTGCCTGAGGTTCTCTTCTGTAGCACCAAAGGACTTTCATTTTCTTGGATGGTCTATAATCTCTCTTCTGAGCTTTTGTACACACTACCCCTTCTGGAGTGACCTCCTGTAACTTCTGCTGCCTGTTCCCTACTCAACCTTCAGCCACCCATAGGTAGCTAATGACACAGTCATGGTATTTAACAATAGTTACCATATTGAGCCCTATAGCATGTCACACACTGTATCAGGTGCTTTATAAGTCAGTTTATCAAATTTTTACATTGACAATGCCTGAGAATTAAGTATAATTACTCCATTTTACAAATGGGAAAACCAACATTCAGGGTGGATACATTGCCAGAGAGCACAGCTTGTGGGGCAGAGATGGTTCCTGGCTCCAGGTTTGTTCACTTCTCTAAGCTGACCTCTCTCCCCTGAGCTAGGATTCCCCTTCGCTTCAGGTTGTCTCCCCTAGAAGATCTTTCTGACCCTCTCACCTAGCCCTGGCTCCCTCCCATGAGTTTCCACTGCCCCCTCCATGTGAACTCACCTCATGGACTTCACCTCTTCCCATTCTCCGTCCCCAAAGGCAGGGCCTGGGTGTCATGGGAAAAGCACCCAGCTCAGAACCTGCCGAGAACCTGGTGCTTGGTTGGTGCCAACTGTCTAATGTCTGGGTCTCAGGCCTGTGGGCTGTGGGGCTGCAGCTTTTGCTCAGGTTCCAAATGAGAACATGCCTGGAATTAAGAGGCATTTGCAAAAATGCTTCCGCAGCTGATTAGGGCAAGAAGTTAATCTCCAGGACTCTGATTTCTTGATGGAATGGGCTACAGCCTACTATGACTTGGAGACTTGAGTTCTCATATGGTCTCTTTGAAAACACTTTTCTCAGGTGATGCCTATGGCTCAGTGAGTAGGGTGCCAGCCCCATATACCTTAAGGGTGGCGGGTTCAAAGCCGGCCCCAGCCAAACTACAACAAAAAAATAGCCAAGTGTTGTGGTGGGTGCCTGTAGTCCCAGCTACTTGGGAGGCTGAGGCAAGAGAATCACCTAAGTCCAGGAGTTGGAGGTCACAGCTGTGAGCTGTGTGACGCCTTGGCACTTTACAAGGGTGATAGAGTGAGACGCTGTCTCTACAATGATAATAAAAGGTTTTTTTTTTTTTAAGAGAAAATATTTTTCTTCCCATAGATATTTGACCACTGATTCTGAAACATTTATTCTGTGCCCTTTGCTGGGACCTCCCAGTGTTTATAACAGGTAGTTTTGTGCTGTATTCTCAGGGTCTTTAATGGCCTCTTCCACCTGCATGTATTTTCTCTTATGTTCTACAGCTATTCCCTCGTCTTCTCCTTTGTTTATTCTGTTGTCTTAGCACCCTTTGTGCGTTAGGCTAGATAGGTATTATTGGGTCTGTTATCCAGTAATCTTGCTTGTGTTGAGTAGGCAAGATGTTCTTGGCTCAGTGCCTGTAATTAAGTGGCTAAGGCTCCAGCCACATACACCAGAGCTGGAGCGTTTGAATCCAGCCCGCGCCCGCCAAACAACAATGACAGCTACAACCAAAAACAAGTCGGGCGTTGTGGCAGGTGCTTGTAATCCCAGCTACTTGGGAGGCTGAGGCAAAAGAATTGCTTAAGCCCAAGAGTTTGAGGTTGCTGTGAGCTGTGACACCACATCACTCTACCCAGGGTGATAGCTTGAGACTCTGTCTCAAAAAAAAAAAAAAAGTTCTATTTAATCCTCTTGAAAGCAGATTGCAGTCACAGTCTACCTCTTGTATTTCTTGGAAAGCACTTATTGCTCGTCTCTTAAAGTTTGTTGTTCTTTATGTAGTACAGCTTTTTACTTGGTTTTAGATAACTTGGTTTCCTGTTTATTCATACTTCCTTAAGTAGAATCTTGCTGCTCTTTTGATAATTTTCTTTAGAGTTTATGTAAATATTTTAATGCCATGGTGTCATTACTGGCACTACCACCAGCTTGAGGCCCTTCATATTTGAGAGGCCACTGGGGGAGGTGCACCAAGGAAATAATTATATATAGAAATATACCACGTGGCCTGCAGTGGTACTAAAGATACAAGCTGAGGCCAGGTCCCTTGGGGCCCTGGGACAAAATTAAAATATTGTACTTTATCCTGAGAGCTATATTAAATGGGGGAATATTGAGGAGTATTACAGGGAAATGGTATCATCCAATTTGGTTTTTAAAAAGATTATCTGGGTAAGGAGACTGGCTTTGGTGAGCTGGGCAGAGTGATCAAGTTCAGAGATTAAGGGGTGTAGAATCCAAGTGTTTCAAATAAAGATACCTGTTGAAAATGCTCTAAAGAACATAAGTCTTCCCGCAGAATCACTTTGGTGCAATCTGGGTCCCATCCATAGTCCTGCAGGCTAAGCTGTGCCCTAAGCTCAGCTTGTAGATTCCCACCAACGAAGACAATGTTTGTCCTTTGGTTATGTGGGTCTTAAGGTATGGAAGAAAGAGGGCTATATTTGGATAGGGCACAGATATTGGCATCAGATGCACTTGGGCATGAGTCTAGATTTTGTCACTTCTAGCTGATAGTCTTGAGCAAGCCATTTCATCTTTCTGAAGTGTTTCGCTTCCCTGCTGTGGGCCTCCTACAGCATGGCCCGATACATGGGGAGAGGCGTCTATGTCAGTGATTAAGGTTTACTTGGTTGTCTATAGGAACAAAGCCCCTAGAGTTGTGTAGTGCACAGCCTGCACAACTGTGCAATGTGGATTGCTAATAATAGTGACAAAGATAAGTAGGTTTGAGGATAGTGAGAGGAGAGAATCTAGACTCAGCAGGAGTCAGGATGTGACCAGGAAAATAGTGGGAAGTTTTATAGGGAGTTGAGAGGTCAGTATTAATTGTGTTAAGACTTTGGTCCTGCCAGATAGCTACCCAGAGCTATACAGTAGCCAAAACTCATAAAGGAGGCTGAGCGAGGCATGGTTTTGGAAATCATTGGCATTAAGATCATAGTTGAGGCCTGGTGGCTCCACAAGGCCTCAAGCTGTAGAGAAGGGTGAGTTGATTCTCTTGGGGTTGTATTTAAAGGTCACAAAGGGGCCCACAAAAGGGGGCAGAAGGCTTCAGGGTCATGGGACAATGGACTGTTTCTGGCTATGCAGCCCAGGAATGGTTTCCAAGGTTTCAGAGAGATCAGTGAGGGTGAGGATCCTTGGCCTAGAAGACAGCTCTTTCTGGAGAAACAAGGGGACAGGCAAGCGAATGGTGTAGACATTAAAGCCAGAGGATTGTCTACACTGGCAAAAGTGTGGTGGTGATGAGTGGGAAAGGTGGGCCTGAGAGCACATGATGGGGAGAAACTGCAGAAAGGAGTGATGGGTGAAGTGTGTCCCACAGGGGAAGCACATCAAGAGTCAAGCTGATGGGATGGGGGTGGGTACCAAGAAGTAGAGCCTGGTGTGCAGAGGAAAGGGTGAACATGGCCAGGTGTGGTGGCTCATGCCTATAATCCTAGCACTCTGGGAGGCTGAGGCAGGAGGACTGCTTGAACCCAGGAGTTTGAGGTTGCTGTGAGCTAAGATGCCACAGCACTCTACCCAGAGCAACAGAGTGAGATTCCATCACCCAAAAAAGGGGGGAGGTGTGAACATACAATAAGATAGTTTGAGGTGTGGAGAGGAAAATTAGGCAAGCCAGGCAGGCCTGGGTTTTGGCTCCTCAGCAGAGTAGAGCAAAGCAGGACCCTGCCAAGACTTCTAGATGTGGGAGTGGGGCTGGGGCTGGAGGCGTCTAGACTTTGACAAAGCTTTGTCTTTCAGGTCTTCCGTAGTGACCTTGTGGCTCTGACAAGAACATACACTGGGTTACAGGTGTTGGATATGTTTTCAGGGCTTCATTCCTCTCACACAATGGTGAGTACCTGTTATCTCCAGGGTACAGTGGGAATAAAAGACACTAACAGCTCTCCAAGCTCAACAAGCCTACAAGAGCATCAGTAGAACACATAACAAGGCTTGAACTGAGTAGTATAGCTGTGAAGGGTCGACGTCATAGTTCAACAAAATGGAGGTTCAGAATAAGTAAGAAGGATGGGTTAAACAGTCCAATTAAGACAGCTAAATGTTAGGCTGAATGCGGTGGCTCACATCTGTAATACGAGCACTCTGGGAGGATGAGGCAGGAGGATCTCTTGAGCTCAGGAGTTGGGAGACCAGCCTGAGCAACAGCAAGAGCCTGTTTTCTCTAAAAATAACTAGGAAAATTAGCTGGGCATTGTGGTGGGTCCCTGTAGTCCCTGGTACTGGAGAGGCTGAGATAGGAGGATCACTTAAAGTTTCTGTGAGCTAAGCTGACATCACTGCCCTCTAGGCTGGGCAGAGTGAGGCTCTGTCTCAAAAAAAAAAAAAGCTAAATGTCAAGTGTTGTGTGAAACATGAAAAAAATTGTATAAAGACTGGGCTTGGAGGCCCGATTTGGCAGTAGTTCACACAAGAGGTCACTATGTGGTCTAAGAATAGCCTTGGACTCTTTTAGTGACCTGAAGTTTTGTCTACATCAAGAGTAATAATGGGCTTGGGGCGCCTGTGGCTCAAGTGGCTAGGGTACCAGCCTCGTACACCTGAGCTGGTGGGTTTGAATCCAGCCTGGGCCTGCCAAATAATGACAGCTGCAACCCAAAAATGGCCGGTGTTGTGGGAGGCACTTGTAGTCCCAGCTACTTGGGAGGCAGAGGCAGGAGAATCGCTTGAGCCCAGGAGTTGGAGTTTGCTGTGAGCTGTGATGTTACCCCACTCTACAGCTTGAGGCTCTGTCTCAAAAAAAAAAAAGTAATAATGATTAACGATAGCTTTTATTACCTCTCAGGTTCTAAATGCCTGGTACTTTTACTTCTATAGTATTTTTGTGATCCTATCAATCTTATGCAGTATTGTTAGCCTGTTTTATAGGAAGTGAGGGAGCCATGTTCTTTTTGGAACATTAAGAGCTGTCATTAAAACTCAGCTACCTGAAAAGCTTTAATAAACCTTGGCATGCATTAAAATGGCATGTCCAGATCGTGGGGCTCCTTGGTGTCTCTGTGGTTGGCTTGCATCAGCCAGATCCCATTTGGGACAAGTTGTTCATTTCATTTCTAGAGATTCCCATATGAATAATGATGCTCTTGGTGGGAATAGATGGAGGTTGGTGGTGGGTAGGGTCTGACCCTGTTGTAAGAAGGTTCAGGGAGTTAAGGGTATAGTCATATGGTGAAGGGGGATTTACTGGGATGCTTCTTAAATTAGGAAGAAATTCAGTGGGTAGGGCTTACACGGAGGCAGATGTAGGTTAATTCAATTTATAATTGTGGAAAGTCTGATTGCTTCTCGGCTTTTGACTAAGATCAAGTGTAAAAAATTAGGAACATAGAGTTTGATAAATGCTTGTCTATAGGCAACTATTTAAAAAGAGCTTTGTATTACTGATAAAGATTTCACGTGAAAAAAGGATTACAACATAATATTATTGTATTTCATTTTAAAAATGCATATACACATATGGTCATATTTACACACTATAGAAAATGTTTGCAACCAATGTGTGGTTTTCTTGTGGTGCAATTTCAGACAATTTTTTAAAAACTTCTGTCTTCTGGCTCGGTGCCCACAGCACAGTGGTTACAGCACCAGCACATGCATAGAGGCTGGCAGGTTCGAACCCAGCCTGAAATGGCTAAACAAGGACAACTGCAACAACAACAACAAAACAGCCAGGCATTGTGGTGGGCACCTGTAGTCCCCAGCTACTTGGGAGGCTGAGGCAAGAGACTCACTTAAGCCCAAGAGTTTGAGGTTGCTGTGAGCTGTGATGTCACTGCACTCTACAAGGGTGACATAGTAAGACTATCTCACAAAAACAAAAAAACCTGTCTTCTAAGTGTTCCACATTTAACATGGAATTTGTATAAGAAGAAATGAAGGTATATTTATAGCTAATCAATAGTGAAATTAGCCCTGGCTGAAACGGGAATGTCTCCAGACTTCCCTCAGGTCCTGCAGATGGGGGTCACCATGACAGACAGGCTCACGAAGGGACAGAACTACATCTCTCTCAACTCAAAAAAGGAAGCAGTCTATAAAACAGTCCTGGCATGAGTTATCATCATCATGGAATCTTCAGTCAGATGCCCTCAGAGATGAGCTTCTTTTTTTTTTTTTTTTTTTGAGACGGACCCTCAAGCTATCCTCCTGGGTAGAGTGCCATGGCATCACAGCTCACAGCAACCTCCAACTCCTGGGCTCAAGCGAGTCTCCTGCCTCCACCTCCCAAGTAGCTGGGACCACAGGCGCCCGCCACAACGCCCGGCCATTTTTTGGTTGCAGC